>PVJO010008256.1:0-76393 GCA_004026905.1 Hystrix cristata | reverse complement strand
GGGTTGCGTTTTGGTTTTATGTCTGGTCATTTTCTTTGTATACATATGTACTTTACCCCTTTTAGTTTGTTCTCCGAGTTGGTTTGATATTTTCTTTGTATGAGGTTACAAAAAGATAGGTAATAGCATCCTCCTTGGGAATGTCTCTTTCTATAGTTTCTTCTGGGTATATGTATTTCTTGGTTCTTATAACCTTTAGTCCTCCAGGGTTATCTTCGATGACAAGGTAATGGTTGGCTCTACTTGGTAAAGCTGAATTTTATGCATGTTGATGGCTTCAGACCCTGCCGGCGCGCGGGCCCCGTTGCAGTCTTTTGTCCCCAGCGCCGACCGGCTCTCACCTGAGCAGGAGAGTCCCAGGGTTAGGAGGCTCGCCGGAGCTTTTGGGTGCTCAGGAGGTAACCAAGGAGCGCCTAGCTGTTTGGGGACCGGATGGCACTTCCCAGCCCCCGTTGCAGTCTTTTGTCCCCGGCGCCGACCGGCTCTCACCTGAGCAGGAGAGTCCCAGGGTTAGGAGGCTTCTTCTTTATTTTTTATGGCACAAAATATTCTTGGTCAGAGATGAGTCATCTAATTTGTGGGGGACGAGTGCAAAAAGAAAAATGTAGAATCCACTCAGAAAGCAAGGAAAAGTATACAGAAGGTACTAAAATACACAACAGCATTGATTTAAACCAGGTATGAAGATCGTTTGACTCGAGAAGCTGGCTGTTTGTGATTTGCTCCCACATCGCTAACCACTCCTTTTGCATTTGTTCTGTTAACTTGTTTTGTGAGTTTTTTCCTTAATCCCAGGCTTTCGTTTACTTTGTCTATTGGTTTATGGGCTCTCATCTAGCCCCATGTCTTCTACCTGTATATTTCTAGCCTGACCTTGTCTGCTGCACTGCACATGGCTAGTCTTGCAGCCACGCCAGCCTTCACTAGAACATCTAATACACGGCTTAAAATTCACCTGTGATGAGAACCTTCTGCTCACGCCTCCTACCCATGTTCTCCATCTCAACATTTCAGAGGCTGCAAACCAGAACTGTTACCCTACACCCGAAACAAAAGCAAATCTGTTCAGCTACACCTATAGGCTGAGACATGAATCTGTTTTCTGTCACCCAAGTGAGAGACACCATGTTTGCATTCTTGTACCACTGAAACAGCCTTCAAAATTACCTCCTTTTTTCTTCCCTTGCCTTTCTCGGTCCTTTTATGTCACAGGTGCCTCACAGGGATCTTTTAGGACATGAAAAATTACCCAGAAGAATCTCCATTATCTCTTCCTCCACTTTTGACCTCATCACCCATGGCTGCCCTTCCACTCAGTACATCCTGGCCCTGCTTGCATCTTTCTGCATTTTAATCAGATCCCACCTCAGGGCCTTTGTCCCTAAGAGGGCTGCGTGAAATGTGCTTTCTTCGTTGCTCAAGTTTCCAGAACGTTCATCCTCACCATTCACAGCTCAGTTCAAACAAAGCCTCCTCTTCAGAGATGTTCCCCCTGAACACCTGGTTCAATCAGTCTCTTTTCTCCCTATCACACTGTCAAGTTACCTGTTTTATTTCTTCCTCCTACTAACTGTCAAAAATTGTATCATTGTTTATTTCACCCCCCTATACACACACATGATAGTGATTACAGGTCTTGGTTCCATCAAAATTTTATGCGCCTAAAACTTCCCCGGTAGAAAGTACTTTAACTGACTGAAGTGAGTATACCTTTTTATGTTCATGAAGGCCTAATCATACCCAGATATTCACTTAATCATCTGATTTGTGTGTTAAAAACCTTTGTTTATTTTCAGGTTGTTTGGGCTGCTAGTTACAAGGTTGGCTGTGCAGTTCACTTTTGCCCTAGAGTTTCTGGCTTTAACACTCTTTCCAACGGAGCACATTTTATATGTGACTATGGACCACCGTAAGTGCCTCGAATTAACTTCTTTCTGAAAACAGTAAGAAATTACATTTTAAAAGAATGCATCTTCATTATTAAAAAATCTAGATAATAAAGTTTAAAGAAATTCATATAAGCCTTAATTGCTCTGTCCAGAGATCTACTTTGTTTACATTCGGGTACATTCTTTCTGTGTATTATAAACTATATAAATACATCTTTAAGAGCAGCAAGTCTCAAATGTTTTTCAGGGACATAAATTAATTGGCTATCGTAGTAACACAAGATGGGAAAACTGATGTTGCCCTATATTTGTTGGTGTATTTGAAACTTGGCAGATTTTAAAGTCTTAAAAAGATAGGAATTATGAATAAATTCAATTTATATAAACTTATTTTACTTTTGTCAGTTTTGTTTTGAAAATGGAAACGGCTTTCCCTTTGAAAACAGGGAAGTGACACTAGCATGCCCTTTAAATTTATTACATGTATGCCTGGTCATTTTATATTTAGAAAACTGATCATACTAGAAACATTTTGTTTTCCACTTAAAATTATACCATAAGCATACCTCATTAAAACTTCAAACATAGCCAGGTGTGGTGGTGCATGCCTGTAATCCCAGCATGCGGGAAGCTAAGGCAGGAGGACTGCTGCGAGTTCAAGGCCAGCCCGGGCTACACAGTGAGTTCAAGGCCGGTCTGAACTACATAGCGAGACCCTGTCTCAAAAACAAAGCAACAAAAGAACAAAACTTCAGACATGAGTCCAGTAATTGTAAAAACCATGAATACTTTATATAATGCTTACAATATGACAAGAACTGTTCCAATACTTCATGTAGAACTTAATCTTCATAAAAGTCTATGAAATAAAAAAAAGAAAAAAGGCACACCTGCCTCTTGTTTTGCAGGTAAGAAAACCGAGGCACAGACACAGTAAGTAATCTGTCAGTCCTGCACTTAATAAATGGCCCAGCTGGACTTCGACCTAGCTGTCTGTCTTGCTCTTGATAGTGACACACAGTTCGTCTCCTGGAGGAATTCACACTGTTCCATACATTTTAACATATGATGGACAAGTGTGGACATAATCTTCAGTTACTTCTGTTTCCCTACAATTCCTAGGTACTTCCAGCATGACCATTTTTAATTTTTTAATACCTATTTGGCAAATTACCCTGTCATTTTTATATCAATTTATACTTCCTTGTCAGTACTGAATGTTACAATTTTAAGTATTTTCTAATTTGATAGAAAATTATATTTTGGTTTCCTTTGCATCTCTTTGATGGTGAGTGATTATAAAGCTCTTCACTTGACTGTTCATTTATAGTCCTTCAGTAAGTCATGCGGTCTGCTCATTTTTCTACTAAAGTGATTTTCTCTGGTAGTAGCTGTTTATATTTTAGGGCTTTTTAACCTTTTACCATGTATATAACGATATTTTCTTTAGTTTGTTTGTCTTTAACTTTGTTCAAATTCCTTAAGGTTGGTTGGAACAAACCTCTCTCTTTCCTTGAAGCACTGTTCAGAGGAGATGTTTGATACTCTGATTGAATGTGGGTGGGAAGGAGGGCTGTGAAAGTGTCCTTCAGAAGAAAACAGCTTTGACCGAAAGCCCCGGAGTCAGAAAAAGAAAGGAAAGGAAATCCAGGAGAAGTAGCCAAAAACATAACCAGTGGTGGCATTTCATAACATTTTTATTGGTTAAGGTAAATTTACTGTGTTGCCTGAGAAACTAATTTTCCAAGTCTGAGTTTTGTCTCCAAAATTCAAAGTAATAGCAACTACCATTTAGGTAAAGCTGTAAGAATTACACAGAAAGTTATATAAAAACACCAAGTATACGTAATACCTGGCAATGGTGATAGTTCCAAAAGTTACTATTTTTATTCTTGTCCTAATGAAGTGCAAATGTGAATTTTCCTGGTATACATTCACTCTGCATACTTTAGTTATAAACACTGTAAAATTTATAATCAAAGTTATAACGATTCCATAAAGATGAATTTCATACATTCATTTATTCAACAAATACTTGTTTACTAAGTTTCAAAGTAAAACAAGCTTGCTACAGTCTTTGCCCTTATTAAAACTGTATTGATGAGGCAGACACACAAAGGTAACTGCATTATCATAGGGGCAATTAAGAAAATACAAAGAATACTGTAATAAAAATTATCAATAGGCTATAAACAAGTATCAATTATTGAGGATAAAATGATCAGGAGAGGGCTCTGGTGATGTATGTCAGCTTGGGCATGAAGGTGAGAAGCATTCAGACCTGAGAACTTCAGGGACAGCTGCCTGGAAGAGAAAGCTGCCAAACTTCCACAAGGGGAGACTGGCAAGTTGAAAGCACAGAGGGAAGACCAGTGTGCCTGGATTACTGAATGATAAAACGAAGGGAAAGGAGATAGTGTAATCTGACAGATCTGCTTTAAACTGGGAGATCAATCTGCGTGAAGTGTGGAAAAGGGATGGAGGAGCGTATGTGTAAAAGAGACCTGTTAGGAATGTCCTCACTCACTTCTGCCTTGACATTTTTTTCCCCCACACAAAGTGAACATCATAGGTCCCCGTTCCTGCAAATTTTAAGTCTAGTGTGCTCTCCAATATTTCTGGGTTTAACTGTCCACTCACCTAGAACTCTCCTCTTCATTCCCCTGGCCACTACTGAGCAAGGACAGTGTACAACAGAACTCCATCCAGAGCAGACTAGCGGAAGGAAGGACTGTAACACAAAGAGGAAATAGCTGTGACCACCAGCTAGTACTTCATGTAGTATGTTTCGCCACCATTTTCTCAGATTTACCTTGTCTTCTCTCTTCTCTAGGATCTCAACTCAATGACCCCTCAGGCTTCTAGGAGGAACACTAAAACTTTCTGCTGCTTTGTCTAATCACTCCCACCTAGACAAATCCAGGCCGTTCTAGTGGGATGTTTTTCCCAAAATGAATTCTCTTGTATTTCCCTAGAATTCACAACTGCCTTCTTTTTAACTTATTTTTTAAGTAGCGATTTTTACCTTCTCCTTTAGTTTGGAATGCACAATGAAACAATAAGGTAGCTATAATGATTTTACTAAAGCTATTTAGAACTTAAACTAATGAGTACTGTGCTCTTTAATGATTAAAAATACTCTAATGCCTAATGTCTGTTTTGGAACCTTTTGTAACGGCTATCAGAATCTCTTCTACATTGTTTTGACGAGTCTCCATGATGTAGAATAAGCACAAGAATAAATTTAATTTCTGAAGCAACCAAAATTAATTTAGAGCTAAACAAAATTTAAACATATATTTGGGGTCGGAAATGAGGTAAGTTATGGGGATCTGTTAACTTTGGAAGTAAACGTACAGTACTTGTGGGGGGAGAAGTGTATGAACTTGGGTTAGAGAAAAAGTTACACCTTTCTTTCACTAACTTCTCTTGAAAACATTTCCTTGTACTATGAAGATAACAGTACACTCATTTCAGTAATAACTATGACTTCGTATTAACAGTATCTTTAACTGCAAATATCTTGTAGCACATTCTAGTTGCAGTGCCTCAAAATATACTTTATGTTCATTATTTGAAATTATTAGACCCCGTGCTAGATTTTATTTAATACTTAATATAGAAGCACATATTACTATATTGCAGGTCTTTTTTCCCCAGCTTTTTGGCAGCTATTTCAATTTAATCCTGTGTGTTTTATGCATTTGAAAAACAACTATTTTAAAAAGTCCAGAGGCTTCACCAAGTTGTCAAAGGGTACTGTACAAAGAGGTACATTCCAAAAACAGAGTTCCCAAAATGACAGATGCACTCAAATGTACAGCCTCTCATCATTACTACTTTGAAGATATTCATGGGAATATAAAACATTTAGAATATTATTTTCTAATCAGTGACCGTGGTCAATTATTTACACTCTGCCTAAGCCTCTAGCTATATAAAAGTACCATCCTCACAGGGTTATGAAGATTATTTCATTCAAGGGTGCTTAAAATAGTGCCTATCACACTGAGCATCCACTAATTACTATCTATTATTCATATTACATCTTCTATTAAAAACAAATCACACTTCAAAACTTCCTCCATCTCATTATTCTCTTATGGAAAGCATTGCCCCATCCAAATAGCTCTGTCTAATAAAAACCACGGCAACTTGGTAGACTAGAAAATAAATGAAAGTTGACAGCCTTTCTAAGATAAGCAGTCTTTTTAGATGGCAGTAATCAGGCCAGAGGATAAGTAGTGGGACCATAGCCTTGGTGTCGGACAAATCTAGGTTTCCTTCTGAATCTGTTATGTGTGAACTGTGAAATTTGGCAAACCACTAACCTTTCAGATTTCTGCATACCTATGAAATAGTTGTCATAAGTAAATGAAATAATGTAGTTTAAGACAATAGACATAGGCATATAAAATGAACCTTAGAAATACTAGCAACCTTCCACTTCTGTTTCCCCTTCTACATATTTTACCAACTCTCTAAATCTCTGGACTTCCACCTTATTCTTCTGAATATGGTCAAGGATTCGTGGTAAAGTGCAACTGAAAAAAGAAATACATCTCTACTAATGGAGAGTCTTCTGCTTTACAGAGGAAATTACCCAACCTGGCCATATAGAAGAGGAGCCACTTGCAGTGCCTGCTCCACTAATGACACATGTTTGAACAATCTCTGTGGTAAGTAAAAGTCTACAATAAAACAATGTAATAGAAACTACTTTAACTTTGTATAGAATTAAGAGTACAGCTATTTGTTTTATCCTAATAGCAATTCCCAAGGAAACTGGCATCAAGGAGCAATCACACCAATAGTGTTACCATTCTAGAAATTAATACGTGTTTGAGAAATGAGATATTTTTAATAAGAGTATCTTTAAATTATTCTTTACTTTTCCATAGTATGAGGGGAAACCTCAGGATACTGCAGTTATGCGAATCCTGTGGGACTTCTGTGCTCGTATCTGTAACAAACTCGGCTCCTCAGGGCAGCAGGGGTGAGATGCTTAGGACAGAGAGAGGACAGTAGACTGTTTCCCTGCACGAAATCACGTTCAGAAGAAAAAGGTTCCCTTGCGTGCGTGATTGCAAAGGTTCCTTCCGGGCCTAAAACTATTCAATTCTGTTAAGCTGCTGTTCCCTTCTTCCCTGTTTGTAAACACTGAACTCTCAGCATTCCTCCAAGGAAGACTAGCACTTTTTAGATCAGCTGTCTGAGCCAGTCATTCTTCTCCCAGTCTGACCATTGTTAGCCACAACGCAACTAATTTCCTCTCACAGTATTATTATTTTTTTATGTTGCTTTAACACCACAAAGCAACTTTTTTTATTTTTCAGAAAGATAATTTTTCCTTCGTAAGTTAGGACTGTAACACGGGAATTAAAACTATAGCTGTTAAAGCCAGTATATTAACTTCTGCTTCAATGTCCAGTTCTGCCACTGAGACTTTCAGCAACCTTCTGGACAATAAAATGTGCGTGATAGTACCAGCTCAAAGAAGTGGGGACATAACCATGCTTTCCCTTTAAAAATCTAGACAACTAGTACTACCACTGGAATAAGAAAAAACTATTGCTGGCCTTTTAGCTTTTGATCTTTGAAGCTGTAGCATGAGCTGTAATCTGAACTTCTGGAGTAAACTCACAAGATTAAAACTGTAGTCTCAATGAAAACCCCTCAGCTCAAAATGCAACAAAAGTGTACAACTCTGAATGGTATTTATAAAATGTGAAATTCATCACCCATTTATTTTATATGACTTAACATCCTCCAGACTGATCCTGTCATTTATTTTCTATTCAAAGAGCTAGATTTATGTAATTTACTTCCATATAAATTTTGGCTTATTTGAAAGCATTCCATTTTTTGCACTACTAATGATAAGGTTTGTGATTAAAGCAACTTAATGACCATCCCATCTTTTATTATGAAGTCTGATAAGGGTAAAACAAGGTAAAAGCTTTTATTTAAAAGATCCCCATGTCTAATTATGGCAAGCATGGGAGTAAAAAAAAAAACTCGCTTCATGGTGGTCTAAATCCTGTTTGTAGTTCAGTAAGCACCAGACTTAGGAGCTCTGCCAGGCACACCAGTAGTACAGGAGATTTTAGCCATGCAAGGATATACAATGGATCTGTTTCTACAGAATACTGAACATTCCTTTGAATTTGGGGCTGTAACTGCCAAGAAGAGTTAAGGGAGCAACTTTATGCTAATTCAGCACCAATCCAATCCCACATATGAAGTTGGGAATTCTCCCAAGTGTCCAGCGAGCCAGATGCTGGATGGGTGCTATTACAAGCATCTAATATCAACTGATACAGAGAAAGTATCTATCTAATAAAGAAAACTTCTAGAAGACTAATGGCAGTTGAGGAACTGATTTCTTCCTAATGTCCTGGATGTCATAATCTAAAAGCTCAGTGAAAGGAGAGGCATAATTATGACTTGGTAAGCCAGAAGCCTTGCCAATAATTTAATGACACACTGGGGCGGGTGAGGAGAGAAACTGTTCTTTACCACTGACCATAAATACTGTCATTCTTGGCAAGGAATTTATCTTCAGAAAAATATTTTAATTGTTCACACTGATTACTTCCAGTATTTATATTTTTAAATATTGTTTTAATTTTGAAACTAATGTTAAGTATATTACCTGCAAGTTATACATGTAAAATGATTTTTCATTTATAGTGGTGGTATAACTTCCTTGACCTAAATAGTTTACGTATAAAGTAAAATATATTCTTAAAAATATGAAGTACAGTTAGTACAAAAAAATCTTTCATGATTAACCCTCAAAAATCACTGCAATGAAGCCAAATCAAATTAATGATTATAGCACTTAAGAAGCTGAGGCAAGAGGATTGCTGTGAGTTTGAGGCCAGCCTTAACTACCTAGTAGCAAGACCCTGGGTCAAAAGATACAAATTAATGATTATAAAGAGTTGGTTTTTCAAAATGTAATAAAATTTGACCTAAAATTTTTATTCTGCCTAATTTTACAGTTAATCCACAGCGAGACACCACAGGTATGTATATAAATCTTTTATTGCTTCATTAAATGCTTTTGTTACATTATGAAAAACAATGTCTAAGGGGAAATCCTATGTTTACTTCACAGGTTACTCTACTGGGTATCCAGGCTGGCCTAAATATTCACGTAACAGATACACATCTCTCTTTCTTATTATTAATCCACCAATTATACTACTGTCTGTTATAATTACTCTTTTGGTAAAGCATAAATACCCTAATTTAGTTCTTTTGGAATAATACAGTGGAGGGAACTTATCAATGCATTTATGCTGAAGATTGAACTTTTGCATGAAATTCATACATTACCAAGAAAAACTCAAGGAACCATTTCAATAAGAATTTGAAAACATTTCGTTATGTTGTTATGGGCTTTTTAAAAATGAATCACTAAGCAATAAAGGGTTAATATATGGTCTTTTAAAACACCAGTAACATCTGGCTGTTATTTCTATTTAAAAATGTGTCAGAATAAAATATGCTGCTACCATAAAGCCTTACTCAAAAGAAAAACTGTTCAACTTCCTAACTCTACAGGTCAAAGCCATCTTTACTTTTCAGTGAACAAGCAAGTGACTTAGTTTCTGTGTTTTACCTTCCCAATGTAGACAGAAACCTACATATAGGTCAGTGGTGGCGAACCTGTAGCACAAGTGCCATAGCAATCTGTCTGTTATCGCTGGGAGCTCTGAAAGGTTCACCATCACTGATACAGGTGATTCTAACTGCAATAGCCTTCATAAGTTTAGCTTCAATTCTTAGGTACCTGAGTTTTCCTGCTTTCTTGCAATTTGATATATTACTGTTGACCACTTACCTAGACTGAAAATAGAATTCTAACCAAGAGATTTCAAAGGCCTTGATTTCTGCTTATGAGCTGTTTAATCTTGTAATGAAACACAAAATTGGAAGAAGGAGTAAGCCAAAATATTTACTCATCATTCAGGACAGAGAAAGCACTGGAAATTTTGCATTTATTTTCCTTCAAAACCAAATGCTGGGATATGATTACATTTAAAGACTAACCAATGGCTTTGGATAGTCTTTGGATTTAATGCGTAATTGCAATAGTCCTATTCATATCTATATAAAGTTACTTCTATGATCATGTCAGTAAAACCTGCCTGGAACTGATTATACAATACACACAACATGTATACTACTTTGTAGCACAAAATTTCTCAGAATACACATAAAGAAGATATTTATAAAGAGAACTGATTTATGAACAAATGAAACTCAAAAAAAATTGCTCAGAGTATTATAGGGCAACTAATGCCCTGGTTTCTCAAAATCCTTTACAAAAGGAGATAGACTGATAAATTAATAGTCCAAGGTTTGGTTTTTTTTTTTTTTTTTGTGTGGTGCCGGGGATCGAACTCAGGCCCTTGTGCTTACAAGGCAAGCACTCTAATCACTGAGCTAAATCCCCAGCCCCAAGGTTTGGTTTTTTTAATGTTACTTTTTTTTCTTCTTTTTCTTTTCGTCTGCTTCCAGCTTAAGCTTAACTTCTTCAGCTGTAAGAGCTCCAAGTTTCTTGTTCTTTGCTTTCTTAACCTTTTCCTTGATGGTAGCCACATCAATTTTAGTTTCAGTAGAAGCTAGAAAAGTTAAAAACATAAAACAATTCTTTAGAAATTAAAACAGAATGCTTGGCCCTATGGGCTGGGCTGGTCTCTGACCAACTCCACAACTGTGGAATCCACACCTGGGCTCAGCCTCAGCCAACTCTGATCTGGTTCTGCACTGTTTCCCCTGAGCACAGGGGACAGCAGAAGCTGCCAAAAAGCTTGTGTGTTCCTGCAAGAGGCAAAAGTCTGGACTAGCAGATTCAACACAGCTGACTAGAGAAAAGCCACATCGAAGAAGCCGAGGAAAGATCCACAAAGAAGGAATGAGCTAGAAGATCCAACATGACTGAGTAGAGAAGAACTGTGTTGAAGAGACTCGGAGAACATCAACAAGAAACGGAGGAGAGAGGACCAGATGGTGGGGCAGTGAGTTCCAGCAGCTTGGTTTCTCCAGGACAAGGTGTCTGACGTTTGGTGCTGGAGACAGCGGGCAAAGCATGAGTCTCTGATTCCCAAGCAACCTTCCAGCAGTGACAGGTGGTGAGTCTCCACAATGCAAGCGCCCCAGGACACAGCCGCACAATGTAGGCACAGGCTGGGCAGGCAGTGTGGGAAAGGGCGGGGAGTTTGAACTTCAGTCCCAGACAGCCCCCTGGTGGCTTCATATTGCTGAGGTCCCCGAGGTGATGAGGCAAAGACAGTCACTAGAGACTATCGGTAGCTGGAGAGCAGATTGAAGTGGGTCCCGCTGGAAGGCAGGGACTGGTAATCACAGACCCTGGACCTGCGATCAGGCATCAGATTCAGCCTGAGTTACCCAGGATTGGAGGGTCACGTTGGTGCCATGTTCCCACTGCTAAAGGGAGACCCAAAACGGGCTTATGGTACGTTACTTCTCAACTATCCCTGATACCACTGAAATGGATTAGCCTTTTACTGCTGTAGGTGAAGTGATTGCATAGGAATAATTCTGACTAAGGGGACAATTTAATGCCAGTGAACTTCTTTGCCAAATCTGCCATCACAGCCAGGGAGAAGGGCAGCAAGAGTTCCTAACCAAAGAACTCAGACTGGACCAGACTCTGCAAAAATGCCTGCAACCTGGCAGAAAGAGGTGCTGAGTCAACTCCAGTTTTGCAGTGGAGGGATCACAGGAGGAAATGGGGCATAAACCCTCGAGACGTGACTTGGGAATCACATATCCAATGACTCACTGGAATACCTAATCTGTATTCTTATCAGACATCGGTTTAAATTATTTAGTAACATGGCATTATGTTCTTTTATGGTTTCACGTGTATATTAGGCGGTTACTCTTGCATTTTTGTGCTTTCATTGGTTACTTTAGGAAGAGTGTGTTAATGGGAAGAAAATGCCAAAGAGAGGATAAATAAGAATGAGGCTAGAAATGCAGAAGAAAAGGCATCAGTTTTTCTCAGTATCTTCTTAATATCCCCCAAAGAGACTTTATTACTCTGGACTACAGAACAAAATAACGAGAGATCAACGTTAACACAGTAAAAACCTCGAGCCACAGATCAAATAAGCAGAAAGATAAAAACAACAGCATACACTCTGGGTTTATATCTTTCCCCGCAAAGAATCTTCCCAAGCACAAGTCCAGGTTGGGAAGGCCTGCCATTCTGAGGCACTCTGACATAAGCATTAGCTGCCACTAATTATAAATTACCTCAGTCATCTCATCTCCCTCGGCTTGGTAATCAGTGACATCCTAATTGACGACAGTTATTTTTTAGTTAACACAAGAGGTTCAGATAAATTAATGATGGTTTTACTTTTCATAGATAATACATTTTTATATCAAGGAGTTAAAAAAATGAGCATTACCTTCCTTAGGTTTTGCAACTGGCTTTTCTTTAGGTGGAATAAATGCTTTATTTCTTTCCTCTTGTCTCTTAGTGAGAGCTTCTGCTTGTTTAGCCTGCATTATTAAGAAGTACATTTAGCAAGGTACAATTTATAAATAACCCAAGTATCTAAGAACTTTGTGTTAATGTTGCGTGGAAGACATAAAGTCTTACCTTTATTGCTTCCATTTTCTGTCGCTTCTTCTGATTTGCCTTCAAAAAGTACTCACCACTAGCCAATTCTTTGTCAATCTATTGAAAACAGTATTTATAATTACATCAGAAATAATGTAGAAAGGAGTTTCCTAAGAAAGTAACAATGTCCGTATGGTAAAAACAGTGGAGTCAACACTCTGATAAAGACGGCAACACAGAAGAAACTATAAACATGGAGGTAGGAAAAATGAGAAAGTGTTCATGTAAAACAAAACACACCGGTTCAGGTAGGATGGAAGGTCAGTATCATGGGAAAGTGTAAGACACTAGAAAGATAACTTAGGGAAATTTAAAGAAAACCTTGAGCAAGAACAAACTAGAGGCATCACACCATCTGACTTCAGGATATACAACACAGCCAAACAACACAGTATGGGCTTGAATACAGACATACACCTGGAAACGTAGAGAGATCACAAATATGAACCTGTGCATCTGCGGCTGATTCCTGACAAAGGCCTGCAAAATACACATGCAGACAAGAAAGCCCCTTCAATGGTTTGGAAGATTGAAACTTGACCCCTGTATCTCACTCTGTACAAAAATCAATTTAAGATGGATCAAACACCTAAATGTTAGACCCCAAATCTGAAACTGCCACAAAAAAGAATAAAGAGAATTCTTGAAGACAATGGTACTGAAAATCATTTTCAGATCAGAGCCCCAAAAGAAGAGTAAACAACAGAATGGGCAAATAGGATTGTATCTAACTGAAAGTCTTCTGCGTAGCAAACAGAGTGAAGAGATGAACTATACAGCATGAGTGAAAATATCTGCCAATACTTCACCTGACAGAGGTCAACATTCAGAAAAACAGGGAAGTCAAAATACCTAAACCAAGTAATCTAATCTGAAAATGGGCAAAGGATCTGAACAGACACTTCTGAAAGAAGATAAATGGCTGCTAAATATATGAAAAAATGCTCATTAGTAGCCATCAGGGAAATGAAAATCTAAACTGAGAAACCCTCTCAAGCCCGTAAGAATGGCTACTAACAAAAAATAAATGCTAATAAAGATGTGGAGAAAAAGGGACTCTTATACACTGTTGCTGGCAATGTAAATTAGAACACCCACTATGGAAAACAGTACGAAATTTCCTGGAAAAATCCTAGATAAGAATGTACCATTCATCTATCCTACTTCTGTATTTATACAAAAATGAAATCAACACACCAAAGAGATACGTGTGTGTGTGTGGTAGCACTATTCAGAATAAGATAAGGAGCCTAGACACCAACAACAGACGAATGGATAAAGAAAATGTGGCCTTCTTAATGTGCAATTATTATTCAGCCATAAAGAATGAAATCCTGTCACCAGCAACAAAATGGACAGAACTGGAGAATATTATGTTGTGACGTAAAGCAGACACAGAGAGCTATGTACCTCACATCTGTTATCACAGAAGAGCAAATGGACCTGCAAGTAGAACAGTTACAGCGCTACCTCAGCTCACGAACTGAATTCTGTACATGAGAACCATTCTTGTCAGAATTGTGGAAAGAATTAAGTTCATGAACTGAGGTACCACTGTATTACTAGAGATTAGGTGGCCATGGGGGATAGAGGTGGATAGAGGGAGGCTGGATTTCATCAAAGCACATTATATGCATGTACAGATAGATCACGTTTATCCCATTAATATGCATAACATGTACTGCTAAAAATATGAAAAAGCAGCTTGCAGGATTAGGGGAGAATGACAAGCCAGTACCTACAGGACAGAGCTGGAAGAAGTATGGCAAGTGGCGTGGATGCATGATTTAGTCACGGGATCACTATATTCCCCTCCAACTATCATTTTCCTTCTGGTCTTTCTTCCTCTTCTAGAGTAGATTCCATGACTCAACATTTCCATTATTTTTCATCATGATCCCCACCATGCCTTTATCAATTCTTCCCCGAAAAACTCCAAACACCAGGCTGTGCAGCAGAAATGATGATCACAGAAAAAGGTTTACATCCTGAGCAGAAAAACAGTAGAGATGGAAAGAAGCAAAGGGAGACGTAACGAAGCAAGGCTCCAGATTGGTAGGTATGGAACTCAAGTAGGTAAGAAAGAACTGATGCAGTGAGAAAGGAATACAGGCGACAGAGGTTGAAGGAGTCCTTTTCTGATGGTCACAATATTTCAGAAAAGTACAGTGTAATGTCATCTGTTACAAGTGGGAGGGTGCTGACAGAATTAAGAACGCATAAAGAGCTGCCAGATAATACTGAAAGCCTGAGATTGGAAACATGAATTCTTAGTGCATTTAATCCAAATATGGGATTTTCTCCAGCTTAGTATGGAAGTCTATACGAAAGTTTTCAGACCAATAAAATTTTTAGAGTTTTGCTGGGCAAGTGTGATAGAAAGACGAAGCAACTTGGAAAAAACAAAAACAGATGGGCAAGAAAAGGAAATTCTACTACTAGTTGGAAAGGAAATGAACCAGAAGACTGTTGACAAAGAGTTCTTAACAGAAAAAAAAAAAAAAGAACTTATGCTTTCTAAAATCACACAAGGTCAAGCAAAGTAGAGAATACTGTGAGCTAAATCACTGCAATTTTTTGCCTATAAAACATGTATAGTGGCTCTAGGGGCGGGGCTGACATCAACTACCTTCAGGCACAGTGTGAAGGCCCCACTTCCCACCCCCATGGATTTAACTCAAGATACCCTATTTAAACTTACCTTCCAGTTCTTTATCTTTACATACGCACTCTACTTAAAATATACTCAATAAAATTTATAAGAGATTAAAATGTTTACAGCTTCATATAAAGTGTCACATTTAATACTAACCTGACTTTCTGGCTGTGGTGGTGGGAATGGTGTGTACTCTTTTTTAACAGTTTTCTTTTTTGGTTCTTTGCGTTTATTCACATTTTTGTGTTTGAACTGTGGCAAAAATCTTTCCCAATTTTGTGATCGTAATTCAGAATCTTTTGCCAATTCTCGTTTGATCATTAAGGTCTTTAGTCAAACACACAGAAAGTAAAATTTTTTAATGTCAAAATTCATACATTTGTTAAACTAAGATATTATAAATACTATAAATAATTTTAAAAGTAAAATTATTCTATAAATAATTTTAAAAGTAAAGGACAGTTCCTACTGTCTTCAGTGGAATTAACCAACTGCACTAATAAAAAGATACATCATCCTAAACACGCACAATTTGCTAAGCGTCAGAAAACTATTAGAAATTTAGAATAAGAAATCTGAAATTGTTAAAATCAATCAGATGAAAATGAAACAAATTCAGCTTTTCAAACATTTCATTGAAACCCTCACAATTCAGCTTAGTAAAAGCCCAAAGGATTCTTAATTAGCTGATATTCCCGATAAGCAGGAAGTTTTCAGCAGCAACCAAGATGCCACAGGGAAAGAGAGAACTCCATGTTGTGATGATTTAACAAAAACCAGTATTATATTAATTTGCCCTCCCCTTCGTTTGAAATTTGCCACAACGATACATAAGAGGATATCAACTAGGCATCAGATCCACAACTGTGGATCCTTTCACCTTTCTTTTCACCTGTGATATCCTAAAGTAATTCAAAATCAATTTTACCCTAATCTAAGTAACTTTTTAACTTCATCAAATTTAAGTGTACTGTTCAACAAATAGTCACCGTAAAAGAAGCCAATGTAACATGGTTATATTTCCAAATATCACCAATTTTATGCACAAAGGGATATAACACCTGTATCTCTCCGAGGAGCTACAATTTTACTTTTAAATTTCAAAGGCTTTAAAGCAATCCAAGATAGTCCAGATTCTTTTTAAAAGAAACAGCCAGAATTCTGAATTCAACATCTTTAATATAATGCATAGGCTCTCTAAGAAAAGTGATATAATCTACAATAAATTCTATAAGCTTATTTTCATTGTACTGTATTAGAACTATTAAATGCATCATAAGATCCTCTTCAAGTTTTACACTACAGACTTGAGCCACAGAGGAGGACTAGGATACAATTAAGTGGGCTGAATTCTACCTCAAATTCACCCCACATAGTTCTACTTTCTTTCTTGTGTATTACGTTTTCATAAAAGATTTCATTTCGAGAAATATTTCTGTAGCTAAGTTTGACAATCACTACTAATAGTAATTAATACTCACTTTGATATTATAAATTGGATGAATATTCTTCATGGTATCTAGAACTACTTTTCGAACCTGAAATTTGCAGAGAAAAATTAATTCACTACTTATTAAACACTTTAATGAACTGGATAGAAGACTACTATATTGCAAAATACCAATCAGTGAGTAACCACCAAATTAAATACAATAATCTCTTCAATTGTGCTAAATGGCTTCTGTACCTTTCACAATGGTAATTAACCTCCCTTTAGAAAGAATTAATACGATATACCAGACCTATCCGAAACAGGGGAAAGATGACTGGATTCAGAGGCAGCAAATGGCTTGGCGTGGTGGTACACGCCTGTGATCCCTGCACCCAGGAGTCTGGGGCAAGAGGATCATCATGAGTTCAAAACCAGCCTGGGTTACATAGCAAGACCTTGTCTCAAAACAAAACCAAATCTGGAGTTAGATTCTGGGACTGCCACATCATATAGCAAAGTCATTTTTCCTGTTCCAGCTTTCTCATTTGTAATATGGCGATAAAACCATATGCCTCAAGAGCCTATTACAAGAATTAAATAAGATATTTCAAAAACTCTACAAAACTATGAAGTATTCAATGCATTTAAGTTATTATTGCCCCATCACAAAAGGGCAGACAATTTGTGAGAAAGAACACTAGTAGAATTACTTTTAAAGGCTTCTGAAAGGAGCAAAACAGAACAGCAATTTCTAAGTAACAGCGAAATGAGCTAAAAGAAACAATATTTGCATCATGGACTTTCTAATAATGTCTGACAAGTTAGTCTTCATTAAAACATTAAATAAACACACTAAAACATACTAAAATTCAAACAATTTGTAACATCTTAACAGTTTTCAGATTCTGACCTCTACTGGCTGTATACATTATTGCAGATGATGAGATCTGCTCAATTTCCCAATCACATGCCTCCTTATTTCTCATGTGTGATATAGACTAAAGATCTTAAATATCCATTTAAATTTTAAAGCTGGAGGAGGCTAATTTTAAAGCTGGAGGGGGCTGGGCATTTAGCTCAGTGTTAGAGTGCTTGCTTTGTAAGCACAAGGCCCTGAGTTTGATCCCTAGCACCAAAAAAAAAAAAAAGGATGTTCCCGCAATCACCAAAATATATTATGTCCAGGTGTAATAACTCCCTTGAATTAGATGACATAGAAAAATATTCACTAATGGGAAATCAAACAAAGCACATTCTAAAAACACAATTGTATCACAATATATTAACTGAGGAACTATTATAAGCAAATTTATTTAATTTGTTCTCTACTAAAAATTAACTGAAAATAATAGTTCTTACCTCTTTTAAGCCACTAAAAGGTCCAATGGCTGAAACTGTATTCCCCTGAACCATAATGTAACAGTTTGTTAAAAGTTCCAATGCCTATATCAAAAGAACAGTAGGGTGAAATTAAATACACCGAAAAGTTCACGTAGAAGAAGATATTCAAGTTTCCCATGGATATGAAGTACCTTCAAAGTAGATCCTTTGGGACCAATAAGTCGCTGTCTTCTTTTTACAAATCTTTCTTTATTTCTTACTAAAGAACCTATTTTAATGATGTCACATGCAACGTCATCCTGAAGAATTCGTACTGCCTTTTGAAAAAATAAAAATGTATCAATATGCTTTACAATTAATTAATTTCCTAAGTCTAGGTAATTATATTTAAGAACAAACCTAAAAACTCAACTGTAGAAGGGAGGGAGGGAAAGAGGGAGTATGGGAAAAATACAACATAACAGGCTAATGTTGATGTGAGGGAAGCACAGTTTATGTAATTCTAGATATACCTGTTCAAATGAAACACTTCTTGCTAACAGTTTTATTAGATCTCTGGCTCTAATGATGATATATGGATCAAAAGTCTTCTTTGTAGTAGAAACAGTCATGCTGCCCTCAATCAGGTCCAGGGCTGCATTAATGTGCTACAAAAAAGAAGAAAAGACCAAACAAGCAGTTGTCTACAAACGAATCCCATTTTAGACCATTACTGAGCCTATCCCAAACAAACTATTATTTCTGTGCCACTAAGCTATCTCTTGAGGTCTACTAACTCCCTCCCTGAAGAAGCTGCATAAATATAAGTAATGAGTAATTACTCTGATACACTTTACAGAACACACACACTGAAACAATTGAAACTACTCTACTTGGCTTCAGAATACTTTGAACTTACTGGAATAAAGATTATCTCTAGTTTAAAAAATACACTTCAACCAGAACGAAGCGTACTTAAGACCTACCTAAAATAAAAATGTAACGCTGTATAGCTTCCCTATCTTGGGCTCAAGTCCTATCTGAAATCTGCTTCCAAGAGAAATGCCTTTTCCTTTTAAACTTTCTAGCTGTTCAGGGAATGGAACAGAAAGCAAAAACAAATCATAGGCTCACTTGATCTTAGCCAAAAGGCCAAACGCAATAAATTGTAAGTGCAAAAAGAAGCAGTAATTTGGAAAATTAAGCATTACCTCTCAATTGCAAGAATTAGCTTTCAACAAAGCAAATAAAAATGCTAGTTCTGACTTGTGAGCTTAATCTGAAGAATACTTGGGAGTCTGTCAATTTATAAGAAAAAAAATGAGTTCTATCCCGGATGCAGACTGCTATAAAACACAGCCTACAACCTGCTGAGCCACCTCTATCCCCCAATGGGTACAACCAACTCCAGAGCAGTCCCACAGTGAGAAACATGCATCACAACCTCATACACATACACACACGCACTAACACACACACACATACATACACATGCAAAACTGATCCACGAGCTACACAAAATGACACCTGCCTTTACCATATGCAATAAGTTCTCTTTTTAAGGCTAATATAGCCACCAAATTGACTTCTCAACCCACTAATGTCTTTAAATACTCAATTTGAAATATTAAAACAATTCACTGTATTTCAGTTCCAGCAGCAAAAACAGGCCACACAATCACCTTCCGTTTAAAATGAAAGCAGTCAGGAACATGACTCAGCTCAAACAGGACAGGTAAAAGGGTAACTGTCAATCCTAATACAGGCACTATGGACTTCAACAGGTGAGTTTTAGACATTTCATGCAATCACTAAAATATTAAAGGTATGCGCATTCCAAAGTAACGTATTACATACATAATACTAATGAACTACATGTTAAAGTTTGTCTAGACTAGTGGTGGCGAACCTACGACATGCACACCACGGCCGGTTGTTTGTTATCACTGGAAGTTCTAATAGGTTTGCCATCACTGGTCTAGACTGGTTTTTTGTTTGTTTTTTGAGACAGGGTCTTGCTATATGGTTCAGGCTGGTCATGAATTCACTATGTACCCCCTGCTGGCCTCAAACTCATGGTGATCCTCCTGCCCCAGTCTCCCATTTAAATTACTAAAGGAACCAAATTAATTAGCTATGCTGGTACCTTAAAAAAGAAAAAGTCAGCAGATATACACCTAAAGGCATAAACAGAGCAAAATCTCAAAAAAATGTATAAAATATGCATACATGTTCATTCAAGGCCTTCTGTACCAAAGGCCAACACTCTTTCAGGTAGGCCTCTCTATATTTTGGGAACAAAGTTGCAAAACTGCTCTCCTCCAAGAGTCCTCTGGGATTGTCCTCTTTAGAAAAAGCCGGTTCTTTCCAACCATCAGGAACAGTAAGGAGTTCTGATTCATCTACAAAGGGGAAAAAATGTATACATCACATTTTAATGGTCTTTTAGACACTCTTTGATTATTATTATAAGCATATATTCACAAATTTCCTAATACTTTCCTTGCATTTCTTCTTCCCTGCTTCATTCAAAAATCAAAGAACATACCTCTGTCATCAAGAAGATACTGCCTAAAACTTCAGGATACATTGCAATTGCCTCATAAAATAAAGCTCTTTAAAGGCAGGGACACTATTCTTTGTATCCACTTTAGTTGGCATATACTTGGCAGGTGGTGGGTATTCAAGAAACAACTATTGCACTACACTATGGTACATGTGAATATTCAAATATTTTATTTACATTACTACTGTATTTTAAATATCAGTAACCTGATTTTCCTTCCTGGAGTAGAACCTGGGTGTGCATACACATGTGTGTATTTACATGTGTATGTACATGTATGTGCACATATGTGTAAAACTTCTAAATGTTTATTCTGGTCAGTTAATAGTGTCAGTTAATAATCACTGATACAGGATTTTAGGTTTTCCAAAGAGTTTTTTAGTGCCATACTTTTATACACCTTTCATGGCAACTACAAAAAGAAGAACCAGCATCGATTATTCCCATTTTATACAAAATACTCAGTACAAAACGGTTAAGTGACTTGCCAAAGGGGACCGGAAAGTGATTGAGTCTAGAACTCCTTTTACTAAAAGAAAATGCCTCCTAAAGGCCATATGCCATTTCCTACACCACTTAATAAAACCTCTGGACAGCCACGGCGTTACATGAGCACCACAGAGATTGCGCTGGGGCAAGTGAGGGCTGCTCAGGCACTGGGTGACTCTGCGCCTCACTGAGGAAAATAAGTAAACTTGGGCAAAGGAGATACCAGGAAGCTGAGGCGAAATGTCGTCATATGCATTCTTTGTGCAAACTTGCCAAGAGGAGCACAAGAAAAAGCACCTAGATGCTTCCCTTAACTTCTCAGAGTTTTCTAAGAAGTGCTCAGAGAGGTGGAAGACCACGTCTGCTAAAGAGAAAGGAAAATCTGAAGACATGGCAAAGGTGGACACGGTCCATTATGAAAGCAAAATGAAAACCTATATCCCTCCTAAAGGGGACACAAAAAAGAAGTTCAAGGATCTCAACGCACCTAAGAGGCCTCCTTTGGCCTTCTTGTTCTGAGTATCTGTTATGGTTTGTGTCTAGATGTCCCCCCAAAGCCTCATGTGGTGAGAGATAGCTGGATCTAGAGTGTGTGATTACTAAATTAGTCCACTGATGGGTTTGGCAGGGTTCTGCTGGGATCAAGGATGTGACGCTAAGATTAAGGGTATTAGGATTAAGGGTGCGAGTACTGCCCACCCTAAAGACAGGTGGTCTGGATAAAATATAAGGCACAGGAAAAAGCTGGTCAGCCCCCCTTGCTTGCATCCCTTGCTTACCTGGCTGCCTTCTGCCTGTCTGCCAGGCCACCCTGCCTCAGACCCAGCTGACGGTGGACTGAAACCTCTACAACCTTTGAGCCAAATAAATCTTTCTTCCCCTAACTTTGGGTGTCTGGTATTTTGTCTCATCAATGAGAGAAAAGTTACTAAGACAGTATCGCCCAAAAATCAAAGGAGAACATCCTGGCCTCTCCACTGGTGATGCTACAAAGCAACTGGAAGAGATGTGGAGTAACACTGCAGCAGACGGCAAGCAGCTAAGAGAAGAATGCTGCTAAGCTGAAGGAAAAGTACAAAAAGAACATCGCTGCCCACCGAGCTAAAGGAAAACCTGATGCAGCAAAAAGGGGAGTTGTCAAGACTGAAAAAAGCGAGAAAAAGGAAGACGAGGAAGATGAAGATGACGAAGATGAAGATGATGCTGATAAGTTGGTTCTAGTGGTTTTTTCTTATCTATGAAGCATGTAACCCCCTGTACACAATTCCTTTTAAAGAAAAACAGAAATGGAAGGTCGTGTAGGATTTGTTTTTAAACTGTACAGTGAATAGTTAACACACTACTGAAGTCTTTAGACAGCCCAGTCCTCGTGGTATTTTCAGTAGCCACTAACCTTGCCTTGGGACAGTCTGGGGGCTGTACATTGGTATGGAAATTTAAAGCAGGTTCTTGCTGGTGCACAGCACAAATTAGTTACACATGGGGACGGTAATTTTCCCTCTTCAGTGGTCTGATGCAGCTTATACGAGCTAACTGTTGTTCTGTTAACTGAATACCACTCTGTAATTGCAAAAAAAAAAGTCACAGCTGTTTTGTTGACATTCTGACTGCTTCTAAGTAAACACAATTTACAAAAATAAAAAATAAAACCCTCTCTTCCTGGATTTTAAGGACTTCTTAGATTCGACAGCTGTACTCTAAATTCAGTTTTTCTCAGAAATGTGATCCACAGACTTCTAGCATCAGCATAAAGTGAAATTTAGTTAGAAATGCTATTCTTGGGCCTTACCTCACACCTTCTAAATCAGATCTATGCGAGGAGGGCGGGCATCTGTGTTTTAACATTCTCATCAGGAGATTATTAAGCCTAATAAAAGTCTGAAAGCTGATCTTTAGCCATGTTATTGACCAGCCAGTTATTGACTGGCTGTTTCCACTTCGGTATTGTGGTTGAAATCACGAAAAACTAGGTAGTCGACGAGCACTACTGTTATACCACTACTGTGTATAAAAGCAAGTAATGGGCACCATCCAAACGTCCACCAATGGCAGAAGGAAAATATAAATTGAAGTATATTCATAGAAAGGAACACCATATAACAGTGAAAAGAATAAAACCACACGTAAATGTATCGCTTTAAATAACCAAAACAAACATAAGCCGAAGCAAAACAGAACAATACATACAATTTTCTCTTTCACATAGAATTCAAAAAGATGCAAAATTAGACCATTTTGTTGAACAGGTGGTAAAAATTATGACGTATGGGGACACAACAGTCAGCACAGGTATGGCCCAAGATGTTTAGATAGAGGGCTTCCGGGATATGGTAACATTCTATTCTAGTTAATAATCTGAGGGTGAGCAAGTGTTACTCTATGTAGGTTACATAATTATTTTTAAAACGCAGTAATAAAAAAAGCCTTTAATACCTTCCCAATGCATCTAGAATGAGAGTTCAAGCTTTTAAACACTTCCTATAAGACTGATTCTGCAGCTCCCAGCAGGTTCTTTTTCTAACATCTCTTCCTCTCATACATAGTGAAGAACGTGGGTAATACCAGGCTACAACACTACAGGCCAATCTAAAAACTAAGAGACGTGTCGTCTAATATTTCAGCAACCTAAAAAAAAGGGAATGGTGATAAACGTTCTAAAGTTTCTTTACTAAAAAGAGCCACCTCCTCTCCCCATCAAGGTCTCACGCCTTCCTCACCAGCGCTCGCTATCCCACCACCATCGCCAGCCCACCGGATCTTACTTATTCCTCATTTGGACAACTACTTTCACCTCCCGACCCCGTAAGCGTCCTGCAGCGCCCTCTGCACTTTCTTAATCCTTTTTCAGGAGACAGATCCCACAATGGTCTCACTTTGGGGAGTTTTGGCAAAAACAGTAAGTTGAAAGCACGTGGCCAGCATCATACCGGTCATAATAAGGGCCTGCCCCCCATTATCATCATTATTTACAGACGCTTAGTTACATAAAATATGCTACAGACGGCTCACTCGTCCGGAGCCAAGGAAAGAAAAAGATCGCAGTTCAACATCCAGAAACTTTAAATTCTCACACAACCTCACCTCGGTTCTCTGACTTCGGTTTCTGGTTGCGAGGTTCACTTTTCCCAGCTGCCAGGGACTGCCCGTTCAAGGAGGAGGACGCCATTTTCACAGTACTTCCGGCGGAGCCGGAAATGAAAATGTTCTTAAATCCTCCGGCTAAAATACCTACCCGAAAAGTGAGTTCCGCAGAACTCAGAGGAGGATTCGGCTCAGTCTTTGTACGTAAGCTAAGGCCCGCGATTTTGAAGATTACACGCCTACACTGTCAATGGACAGCCTGGGGCTTCATTCCCAGGATGCACTGCAACTATGACGCATCACTGCATGCTGGGAAGTGTAGTTTAACAGTATGAGAGCATTAGAATTGGTTTTACCTGTGGTTTTCTGGTTGCATTATAGTCTAACCTGGAACCGTATATTGCAGAGTTTGGCTACCTAGTGCAATAGAGCTATCCTTATTGTCACTTATTCATTCATTCTATAAACATAATTTATAAAATCACTAGATACTGTATGTGCTGGGTATTGGTAGGAAGTACAGTTAAAAACACATATGGTCCTCCACAGCAAAAAGATGGCAAGACAGAAAAGTGCCATTTGTGAGTACTTTGTTGTGGGCACTTTGTTTACATTCTTATCCTATAAGTGGTTATCAAACCCAGTCAATCTAACCATTATCAGCTTCAAAAAGGATACTATACATTACAAGCTGCACACGTATTTGTTGGAGGCAGGTTGGGTGGGCCAGGGATGGGTAGAAAGAAGCTTGGTCTTGAAGAGCTATTTGCATAAATAGCAATTTATAGCAAATTTTTCTACTGAGGTTTTTATTCTTTACATGCATATGAACTTTCAGTATTATTTATTTTATTTTTAATAAGTCTTACTCTTTGAGAAGGCATAGGAATCTAATGGAGAGGGAGAGGTTAACTAAAATGTTCTCATCTTTTATTGCAGCTGTTAAGTCCATTTTAAAAATCTACCTTTTAAATTGCTACAGTTTACAGAGATCACACTTCAGTCTTTCGTTTCCTCATACTATTCCTCATAGACACTTAAAAATTTTAATTATTAATATGAGTACTTTATAATCGATGAGTCACAGAGTCTCTGGAATTTAGATAAATTTATATAGATACCATCACTCTTTTAATCACTTCAGAGTGTCTTCCAAGTTGATTTTAGGAAACTTTTTAATATTTATTTAAATCAATTTATTCTAGCAATTTAAAATCAATGTATTATTTTTTCTTTTCAAAGATACGTGTATCTTTTCAAATCATTACTCTGAGAGGTGTAAAAGCATGGATAATTAAAGGCCATCTAGGGCTCCTATTACAGATGACGTCACATTAAAACTGTCTTGTAACAGATTCCCAAAAGAAAAGATTTATCAGACCCCAACAACGAATTATTCTAGTACTAAGAGGTCCTTTCTCTTGGCTAACTCAGAAATGCTCATGTTGTGAGCCAACCAACCCACCAACACCAACCAACTAACCAATCAGAAAAAATACAAAAACTGGATCCATATCATTACCAGGAAGCAGGGTCCTGACAGAGCAAGGAACTGGATCCTCACTTCCTTGGTCCTCAGTTGTTCGTGTCCTTAAAAGAATTCAGTCAAGACAGATAGGCCATACAGAAAAGTACATGTAGAATTTATCGTAAAGTAGATAAAGAGAGAGTCAAATTTTCAAGTGAGAAGGTGGGCAGTGCCACGAGGGCATCTGCTCTGAGTGCAGGTTTGGATACTTTTTACGCTCACAAAAGTTACTGCTAGGGTTCAGGGAACTATGGTGATTATGATGCTTAAGGATATTTCTCTTAGGGGTTACTTTGGAATATTTATATCTCAAAAATGTCTTGTTTCTTTTAGATGATCGGTGTTCCCTCAGGCACCCTAATCATACAAAAGAATCTAAATTAGGTATCGAAGTCTTCGTTTCTCTGCTTAATATAATGGCAAAGCATGCCATTTAACCCCTGTCCTCCTTTGTCCCTTAGGCCAGCTAAAGTTTATCTGCCTAACAATATGACTGGAAGTTAGGTGATTTAAAAAAAAAAATCTGTTCCTTGCCTTCCAGGAACCCATACAGTTAGATGAGGTGATATCACTGTTAGTAGTAGGCGGCAATTTTACATGTGGGAAAGAAAAGCCTTTCTTTAAAAATAAATACAGATAAATAAAGCATTAAAAACTGAGAAATTAATTTGAAAATTAGTATTCTCAATTGTTATTAATTATATACTGACGGTTATATAAAGTTGTAAGATACACATTTCTTTGTCCTTGATGAAAATAAGATAAAAATGTAGCATGATACTAGATTGATGCTAGTAGTTACAGCAAGTATTATACAATTAAGCAAATGGGAAAAAGACTTTAATTACACAAATCTGACAAGTTGAAGCTTTTCCTCAGTAAACATATATAACTTTTTAAGCTTAAAAGAGCATCTTATGGTTAAAAAATGGTATTTATGAACTGAATTTCAATATTATGGCTTTAAGTGAAAGAATACTGTTCATACTTAGTAAAAATTAAAATTGGTAAGTTCAATGAGAACAATGTTTCAGCAATTTGTTTAGACTATATTTTGAACAATTTTGTTTTTTTTTTTTTTTTAAACGAGGCCTATCTAAGTAGTTCAGGCTGGCCTTGAACTCGCTACAATCCTCCTGCTTCAGCATCCTGAGTGCTGGGATAACAGGCGTGCACCACCACGCTCAGCTATTTTGAACAATTTTGAAGGAAAAGTTTGAAAAATAAAAACTGATTCATTGTAATGGTATGGGATAAATAAATTCTGAAATGCATTCAACTGGTTCTTTTAAGAATTAAGCATTATAGTCAATATTACAAATGAATAATTAGGAATGTTTAAAACCTCCAGAGTTTCTGCTGTGCCCAAACTGCAGCCTGTTTTTTTTGCTTGTTTTTTTGTTGAGTGAAGAGGCGTTGTCTTGGGTCACATATCAAATGCATGTGTGTGGGTGTGTGTAATAAAAGTTCTTTTAAAACTATTTTTACTATCCTCTTTTTAAAAAAGAAGAAAGGAAGGGAAAGAGGGAAGGAGAGAGGAGGGGAGGAAAGATGGACTGCAGGTTGGACATGCCTGCTGAGATTTAACAGTGGTTTCCATTCATGGAAACTATTTGCTCTTAGATTCTTTACTTCACAAAAAAGCCAATGAATCTAATTTCAAATTCTTCCAGAAAAATTTTATAGTTGAATTTTTATAGTTTCAATAAATACTGAGAAGTCTCTAAAATCAACTTCGATGACTAGAAACTGAAAAGTGATTATCAGAATGATGGCATCCACATGTACTGCACAATTTTCATCTAAATATCAGTGATTCTGTGACTCACTGGTCATGAAGTACTAAAATAATTAAAGTAATTTGTTTCAAAATTTAAATTGAAAATAATTTAAATGTAAACTTTGAAAAGTTTATACTATGAAAAACTTTAAGAAAATTACTTCATTGATATCAATAAGGTTCAAGGTGATAAGAGAAAATATATAAAAAATTCAATAGAAAAATAAGGAAAATTATTATTAGACAACTGTGATGGCTAATTTTATATATCAACTCCACTGGGCATTAGTGCCCAAAATTTGGTCAAACATTATTCTGAATGTTTTTGTATAAAGGTATTCTGGAGGAGACTTACGTTTAAATCAGTAAACTTTAAGTAAAGCAGATTGTGCTGTACACTGTGGGTGAGCTTCATCCAATCAACTGAAGACTGAATGGAACAAAAAGACTAGCCACTCTGTCGCAAGAACGAATTCTGCAATACATAGCGCTCAGGCTTGATATGCACAATAGTTGGTTTCTGGGTCTCCAGCACCCTGCAAAATGAGGATTTTCTAGCACCCTCTTGTTCTTGCTCAGTCACTCTCTCTCTCTCTTTCCATATGTGTGTGTGTGTGTGTGTGTGTGTGTATGTATGTGTATGTATATGGCTTAACTTCACTACTATTGGAAAAGCATACTGACTTTGTTCCATATTCTGATCACTAAACAGAAACACTAAAAGCTGTAAAGTTAAAGCCCCTTGGGAAACAATCAACTCCCAGCAGCCTCCCCACTTTCCCAAGGCCACAGCTCTAAGATAACAAGGATCTATGCATAAGTCCCACAGGATGCCTGCAGCCAGGAAAGGAATTTCTAGCTCCTCTGGCCCCGGATCCCCTCCAGTGCTCACAGCCTCAAGGTAAAGAGGAACAAAGTAGTACCCAACCTGCAAAAGTTTCACAGGCGAGCCCATTCCCTCACCCCGTCCCACCATAACCCTATATAAGCCCTAAGCCCCTTTGCTCTGAGAGTTGCTCTGTTCACCTTCCTGTTCCGGAGAAGTTTCCCCTCTGACTTAATTCCCAAATAAAGCTCATTGTTGCTGTCCTGAGGTTGCGGTCTCCTTTCTCTGGTACAGTATATCGACAGACTTAACAATAAAAAAATTACTTCTCACAGCCAGACTGGCAAAAAGAAATAATAAAAATACATTTTTTAAATCATAATACTGCTAAAGGAAAGAACATTCTTATTCCATGCTGGTGGAAATGTAAACAATTACTGATATTTTCTAAAGCAATGTAGCAATATAAAATATGTGCATGTTTATCTGCAGTAATTTTGCTCCATGGAAACTATGAGAATTAAAGTGCCATTCTAATGTTCTGTTTATACAATTGTTTTGATACCCGCCTTCCATAGAAATAGTTCAGTGAAATGTACTTGGAACCGTATTGAATAGTGTGCCACCCACTGGCTGTATAGCCCTGGATGAGTGTTGGATCCACTCCTGCTCCATTTCTTAACATGGGGGAAACCTTACCCCGGTAACTTAATACCTATAAAGTGCTTAAAAAAATACTTGGAGCACGTAAACACTCAAGTGTTAGTTATTTATAGTGGCAACAAAGTAGAAGCATCTTGGATGTCAGATGGGGATATAGTTAAATAAACTGATGTTACCTCCGTAACCAGGGGCTATAATGCAACAATTCCTAAGAATTAATTCTATGTGGAGAGATTACATAGTCATTAGGTACTAAAAGCCAAATGCAGAAAAGCATACACACACACACACACACACACACACACACACACACACACAGAGCAAACCATTAGTTCATTCAACAAATATTTGTTGAACACCAGTTTATAACACTTTTCTATTTATTCCATTCTGTTCTATGTGCTGAACATCACCATTACCTTAATAATATATGCTTTATGTGGTTGTGCAATAAAAATGATTTTGAAGAGACACATTAAGCTTTCAAGACTGGCTCACCTAGAGATAAAGACAATTAGAAAAGAAGATGAAAGTAGGTAAAACCCCCAAAACACAAATAAAAGCAGCCTGTGATAAAATAGCATTTGTTAGAACCCTGTTTGTATAAAACTATGTACGTGTGTGCACTGCAGAGGGAACTTAATGGAGAGATGGTGAAAAACAAATAAGCGTTGCAAATTTACATTTATTTTAATCAATTGCAAATTACATTTATTTTAATATTTTGGGGAATTGGTATATACTCAAATCTGCAAAATTATTTCCAAAAATTGTGCCAATAACACCAAGGAAGAAAAGAAAAGCTGACATCCCCTTAGAGTTTATCAGCACAAATCAGAATAGGGAAATTTCCCTGAACCATAGCAACAGCAAGAGGGTCAATTTGAATTGTGATTTTTCCTCCCTCCTTTGGCCTCTGAAGCAATGGAGACCCACAAGGGGCCAACATCCTTCCGTGGGCACTGTGCCCCACCACTTCTTAGTAACCTGTTTTTTCATTTTCCTGTGAAAAGCACAAGTTGGCATCATGACTCTCCTTTGGGATTAGACACTTGAATTTCCACAACAACCAGAGTGTAGCGGGCACAGAAAGAGTCAAAATATAGCTGGACAATATCTCTGGGGATGTATTATCTCTTCTTAAAAAGAGCAGAAAAACTGGGCAAAAAAATCTGGCTTATTTTTCTTGTGACATTACCATATTCAATTACTGGTGGTGAAAATGGCTTTTGTCTAGCAATTTGCTTTTTCTCTCTCCTCAAAATAAGCAATCTGGTTAGGTTTCTCAAATATATAGAATGGACATACTTTTTATCTTCTAATATACATAAGCTGCTTTTCCAATCCAGTTCAACTCACAGAAAGGTATAAAATTCTAACTACATCTTTCAATAATATAATAATAATACCCATAATTGTAAAATTAAGGCTTCTCTGAATTCCAGGTGATTACATAATGAAATAGGCATATAATGATAACAGTAAAAAGAAATACACAATATAGTAGCCTAGATGTAAACTAACTATATTATTAACTTATCTTTTAAAAAAATAAGGTATCAGTAAAAGTGAGGTGTTCTGCATGAAAATCTAAGAGACTTGGGAGTCTAGAAGAGAACAAATTTTAGAAACATATCCAGCCAGTTTGAGATATTTTCTTCTGTGTGGCAAGATATTTAATGCACCTCTACTAAGAATGGTGTCTGGATGAAACCTGACAGGATTTCCACTTCTTCCCCTGAGGTCACATTTAGCAAACTCTTAGATAATGAGGTGCAGTGTACTGTTTTGGCTGTTTGATCTTAGGCCCTTCCATCAATCTGTTCCTCTCACTGTAAAACAATGTAAAGCAGTAAACAATATATTATTGTTTCTCAAACTCAGAGTCAATTGGAGAGTCACTCCCAGTTCACAGTTCGTTAGGTCTAGGATTGCCCTGACAGTTTGCACCTCCCCAAACAATGAATTATCTGACCAGAAATGCTGACAGTGCCAAAATTAAGAAACTGGTCTGCAGGTATCTGAATCTGTGTGATTCTACTTCAAAAAGGTAAGAAGTACCTTATTCTTTACCATGCATGCCATGAAAGCAAACTCATTTTCCATTCTTTTAACATACCTAGGGAAGAACTTGCCTAGTATCAAAAGCTAGATTCCAAATGGGCTCCATGATGAACAATCTTGTTCTATTTCTCTCCACTCTGCCTCTGTCGTTCTGGAATTCTGTCATGTCACTGGCCAAACAATGAGACTTGTACATAGTCTGGGTGCCTGGGATCTAAAGACTCTTATTCCTGTTTGCAAATTAGTCTTTCCAGGCTACAGGCCAATAAAACATTAATATTTCATTGGGAATCTAATCTAGCTTGTCCTACTATTTACAGAGGAATCTTCCCTCTTTCCCTTTATGATTGTTCTCACTGAAAAGCAACAACTTTGATTTAATTTTCAGTTATTATATCCTTCCCCCTAAAGGAGAGCTGGAATACATTTCATAATATTAGGTTCTACCACAGCAACAGAAGGCTTTTTAATGCATTCATGAATATTCAAGATTTAGTCAGTGGCATATGAAATGTATTGATACTGCTGAGAATTATTATTTTATGCAAATAGAACAAGCAAACTACAGTCTTTTATTTGTGTACATGGTCCTGGAGAAATGTTTGAACCTTTCTGGAAGGCACATCTTTAGTCATTTATTAGGTTATATACCTTTCCCATCCTTCAAATAGAGGTAACAGCAGATGGCTGGCAATGAAATGAAATTTTTAGATACATTATTTTAAACATTTAATGGATTTATATTAAAACAAGTCACTTTATGATGTTAATAAAATGTTGATATAGCCTCTTTGTAGTCTCAAATTCTCTAATTAAAAAATCTAGGTACCTGGTACACAGGGAGATGTGAAGATTTAAGTTTTAACATTATACATCAGTACTCAAGAGTGAGTTTTAATCTCTTTTAGTTTACCAGTCCCATTACTAATAAAAATATTTCTAGACCTTTTCCTAGAAAAGCATGTATTTGAGCACACATCAGTGAACTCTTCCATAGAATTCATAGCTGAGCAAGTTCTGAGGTTAAGTATCCTTGTCTTAAAGCAACCCGGGTGGAGTGTCTGAGGAGGCCATTGCTGATCTTACACTCTTGAAGAAGGCAGAGGTGATATTTATTAACCTTAATAAATAAGCACATGTCTTCCACAATTAAAATTCCAATAGGATTTAGATATTTGCATATAGTTATATTTGTTGAGATTCCTTTGCAAATCATAGAAACTCAAAGTAACTTAAGCAAACAAGAGGATTTATTGTCCTATAAACTCGGGTATTGGGTCTATGAGCTCAACAAGGTCATAAACACCGTTATGCCCTCTCTCAATCACTTGCTTCTCTCCCTCCCCTTCCAATTCCTCTCCTTTCCTCCTTCCTGTCTCTCTCCTGCTCTCTTGCCCCTTCCTGTCTCTCCCTCTCCCCTTTCTATCTCTCCCTCTTCCCTTCCTGTCTCTCTCTCTCCCTTTCCCCGTCCTGTCTTTCCCCCTCCCCTTCCTGTCTCTCCCTTTCCCCTTCCTGTTTCTCCCTCTCCCCTTCCTGTTTCTCCCTCTCCCCTTCCCTTCTCTGCCTCCCTCCTCCCCCTTCCTCTCCCAGGCCCTCTCCCTCATCACTCATTCTGAGAGAAGGAAGCTGCCAATGTAAGCCCTATGGAAAGGTCCCCATAGTGAACGAGTCACATCTCCCCCATGAGAATTTGGAAGCAGATCCTCTAGTCTATTTGAGCTTTCAAATGCCTGCAGCTTTCACTACTCCTTGATTGCAGCCTCCTGGAGAATCCTGAGCCATAAGCTCCCAGCTAAGCAGCTCACAGATTCCTGACCCTCAGAAACCACAGTGTGTTTCTTTTTTCTTTTTTTTTTTTTTTTTTAGTACTGGGGACTGAGCTGAGGGTTTTCAAATTGAGCTGTATCCCCAGTCTTTTTTTTTTTTCTTTCAATTTTGAGGTATGGTTCCACTAAGTCTTTAAGTTGTCCAAGTGGGGTTCAAACTTGCAATCTTGCCTCAGCCTCCCAGCCTCCCTGTGATAACAGGCATAGGACACCAGGTCAGCATGAGTATTGCTTTAAGACACTAATTTGGGTGATAATTTTTACACAGACATAACTAACACAAAATTAAAACGAGTCTAAACCTTCATCAAAACATCTGTAAATCATACTCCTTTGATGGGTATGTGGATAGGAAACTTTCTCTCAGTAAAAACAGTTGTCTCTGGTACTTGCCACTAGAGGGCAAGTTGTTACTTGTGATGGCTTGAGTAAAGAATTAAAAGACTTTTTCTACGTCCATGGAGTGGTAGAGATGAGATGCAAAAAACCTTCTCTTTGGTCTAGTTCTGTTAAGTTACCCATGAGGATGCAATGTTGGGCAGCATTAACTCACAGGGTAAGTCTAATGTACAGATTCACCAACATTTAATGACCTACGAACTAGCTATTATTGATTTTCTTGGTTTTGAAAATTGCTAGATATACAATAAATAGCAGATGCTCTTTTAAAATCTTTTTTAATCCTTTATACAATTAACATATTAACATTCCTAAGACCACAAGACTTCTGAGGAAAATAACCATTCCCATTTATTAGGTACCTGTTCATTAGCCACTTACAACACATTTTGTGCCACAGGCCTTTATATTCACTCTGTTCAACAAATCTTTTGACACTATGCCCATCAGTGCATGAAGGTCAGTATCTCATCCAAGGACATATAGCTAAAAAGAAGTAAAGCTAATTTGATTCTAATACGAGTTATACTTCATTGCAATGATTGTTTAGGGAACAAGTCATAGTTTTTGATTACTACAGATATTTGTTGCTTCTGGAAATATTTTAGTATGTTGAAACATTTTAAATGGCTACCATATAGCCTGGGAAATAAAAGTTACAGTGATTTTGATATCTCTTCTTCCTTTTATGTCCTCCAGAGCACATGCATGTGCACATGCGCACACACGCTCTGCCTCTTCCCCTCATTTTACCTGACCAGCTTTGTGATCTAGGATCTTGACTAACCTTCCCATCTGTTTCCTTTCTCTTAGAAGGTAGTTTCAGTGTAAGAAGTTCAACTGTTTATACCACCTCACTCTGAGAAAGCCCAAACTAGCCATGTGGGTGAAGAGACAGAAATATCATAACTGAGATTCTAGACGTGAGTGAATGAAGAAACAATCTTTTTATTTTCAAATGTTTTAACTTATGTAGAAATCACATGGAGCAAAAGAACTGCCCAGTTCAGACTGCAAAAACAGGTTATTCATAAGTGTTTGTTCTTAAACCATTATGTTACGAGATGTTTGTTACATGCAACAGATATTTGAAGCACCTATCAATATTTAAAATAGAATCATATTTCTCTTGACTTTTTGTTTGCTAAATGAAATGCAGTTTCTTTCAGAGAAACACAATGAGAAAAAAGAATCAGTTTGGTAAAATGAAGGGGGCATTTTAGTTACTTTTCTCACTGCTGAGACAAAATACCTGCCACCTGAAGTTAAAAGAGGAAAGGGTTATTTGGCTTACGGTTTGTAAAGTTTCAGTCCGTAGTCAGCAGGGTGGCATGGCAGACAGGCATCACAGAGGAGAAACTGTTCATGGCAAGGCAGAAGGCAGCAAGGCAAGCAAGGGGCCTTAGCAGCTTTTTTCCGCCCCTTTTGTACTCTATCTAGGCTACCGGGATTAGGGTGGTGCTGAAACAACCCGTGGACTGATTTAGTAATCACCACCATTACTCCCAGCATCACACACTCTAGGTTCAGCCACCTCTGAAAAGCCCCACCTATGACTGCATGAGGCTTTCAGGGGGACAACTAGACACAAACTGTAACAGGGAAGTTCTATTGTAGACGATATAAAGTTTGGGTCCATAAAAAGTCCTGTTAAAATAGAAGCATTTAATTTTTCTTTGTTCGCTCACTCATTTACACTTAATAAGTATTTGTCAAATAACTGTATCGCCTACTGTGCATCAGCATGGTTCTAGGCATGGAGTGTATTGTGCCAGATAAGATTGATAAGGTCCCTGGTCCAGTGCTTACATCCTACTTGGGGAAGACCAATAACTATCACAGCAAGAAGATTATTCTTGTAGTGATGATGCAGCTGAGAAGGGAGCAATGTGACAGCATTCTCACAGGTTTCCTAGGGGCCTCTCCCTGACTCAGCAGCAATAAATCAGTGCTCAGAAAAAAAGAAAGAAAATGTTTCCCTTGAGCGTGTAAGACAGTATAACGATCTGCAAGCTACTTAGAAGTTTCTTGGCATAAGTGACATTCACAGCTTACCGTGTGGGGCAGGCCTTTCCGTTTTGTACTTAGAGGCCCAGCTTTGCTATTAATGAAACCAATCCGATGAGCTAGATGTTTTCCCCCACCTTATCAAGTTTTGGGGAAGCAAAGATGGGATGTGCCAGGCTTGGAGGGCCAGGCACCATATTCATCTTCACCGTCTATTGACAGCTCCCCAGAAAGCCATTTGCTACACTCAGAGAAAATAAGTATGAAATAGGAGAGAGAAATAAGGAAGTAGGTATTTTACAGTCCTCAATTTCTGGAAGCCTTCGGTTGCTCATTTTCTTCTAAAGAAAGGGCATTTGTCATAAGAAAACTCTACATATCAGCATCTGGATGTAACTGAAAAGAATTAAATGTAGTTCTTCCCTCTTAGAGGTTATTTGCCTTTAGATAGAATCCGAGCACAGTGAAAATCAGTACTGCTAGAATTCAATCTGAATGTACTTTCATTTAAATAATGACTTAATATTCTGCTTTCTTCTAAAACAAATTTCATATTTGTCCAGCATTAACATCTATTATAATTTAACAAGTCATCATTTTTATATTTAATAATATTAAATTAAAATAGCTATATTACAGGAAAAGAGGTGGGCAGACAAAGACTTATTTCACCATCTTACATATGTCAAGAGAACTAACCTTGCAAGGTCTGTTATAGAAAACTCACTGAAAACACCCATTAAAATAAAGACATAAGTGATACGCCATTGCCTAAAACAAACCCAGTAGAAATTAAAAAAAAAATCTAATGAAAGATAACAGATTAGGGAGAAAAGTTACATGGATTAGTAGTTTTTGTCATTTTTTATATTTTTCACATATTTGTAAACAAAGTAGATTAGGAATTACTATTACAGCATTAGACAAAATTCAATGAGCTATTAATGATCATACTTTTAGAACACCAGAGGCATGTTTCCGATTGTAATTTAACAGGAAACAAAATGATAATATTCAATGTATGGGATAATCTCTTTAAGCAGTACGAACTTTAACCTTCAAGAGGATTCAAAGCTTTTCTTTTTTAACCACTAGAGAGAGCCATATCTGCTCTAAAGAGTCCCTAAAATAACCCTCTGATCTTTCAAAATCACCACCAGTCCTGACGTTGTTGTGTTTCATCCTGCAGTGAATGTAAGTGTTTATAAATAGATTTAGAAGGAGAAACAAGAGACTCTATAGTGCATTCTTACCTTGGGGAACAGACAACGGAGAGAGTCCTCTCCTCGTGCCCTTCCGACAGAGCAATCTGTGCAGTCTGAGGGCATTCTCTAGCCTCCTGGCTTCTACACAGCATTCCTGGAATTAAATTTAAAAATTGCCTGTGTAACCTTAAAACACTGAGACCACCCTTCTCCACACCAGGAGGAAGCCCTTGAAAACATAAGATAAACACTGGAGTCCAGAGATGTGACAAAAACAAAGTGTTTTTCTAAATGGACTCCAGCTGGATAGATATAAGGCATAGGGAGAGAGAAAATGTAACCAAGTTACACATTCCATACCACCTCAGGCGGCTTTCTGAAGAAGGTTTAGGATTCACCCTGGCAGATGCTGTTATAATCTCTTTAGCTCTCTACTTAAAAGTGTATGTTTGGTTCAAGCCCCACAAAAGTTTCTGCATTTATAGCACTGTCAGGTAACCAATGTCTTCTCGGATGGTGGAACATTTTATTCAAAATTTCTCTGTTTCCTTTTGCTCACAGATCCACAAACAGGATGGACTTAAATACTCCTAAATTCTAGGAAAATGGGTGATAAGGCAGTCAGGAATGGAACAGGTGGACGGTGGGAGGAATCTTCTCTCGCCTAATACAGTATTGGTTCTTTATCCGGTTTCTGCTCATGATCTGAATAACAGTGCACTTAGAACTCTGGTGATTTGGGGAAAAACAGGCATTAGCATCTTTTGAACCATCTAGTCTTTCATTCACCCACTTCATAAAGATACATCAAGTAGCTACTTTATGTCCCAAACTGTACTGGGATCCAGAAATACTGCATTTAATGAGACAGATATTTAATGAGACCTATATGTGAGCTTTAGTGTAAAGAAGGCAGACACTAAACTAAACTGAAAGGCAGATAGATGTAACCAAATATTTTCAGTTAAGTACTGCATAGAGCTAGACACAGTGCTATGGAAACACACTATTAGTGTTCCTACTTATTCCAGCTGGTAGAGAAGAAAAGGACACCAAAGTGATCCTCGTCTGAGTATCCTGATGCAAATTACAAAAGTCCTTTCCAGTGATAAGGTGTTGGAATTCTGCTCAAATCTCCTCAATCCATTGGCACATTCAAGATCATTCTCTACAAGGACAGTTTGGGTATTTGCTTGGGGACTAAGTGTAGGTATTAATTACGTCTTTGATCATCCAAAGACACTGAGTTGAGTGCGAAAAGTGAACTCAATTTTGAAATCCTAAGATTCTCACTCACCTCTGCTGCTAATGCACTGGAAAAATCCACGTGATACTTTTCATTCCTGGTGAACACTCCTTTTTTTGTCTAGGGAATACGTTCTTCTAATTCACAGCATACAGTTGCCCTGAAAGTGCTGCCTCAGAATTTTGCACCCACTCATTTTCTCCCCGAAGTAACCACGCAAATCAGCAAAGACCCAAATTCTTAGACCTTGTCTTACCAAAACAAGGGCTGAGTCACATACACAAAAGGCATATGGAAGCATCTCTAGGGTTTCCATAGTTTCTAAGGAAAACTTAGGAGTGAGTTCCAGAAGATGCTGTAGTATGATTTTTTCAATATCCCTCTCTTGTTTTCCTCTACTATTTAGGCTTTCAGAAGCTGAACGCCCAGCCTCTCCCTTCAAGTAAGAGTAGCAACAAAATTCAGCTTCCAATGAGCTGTAGCTGGAAATTACTGGGGAGTAACAGAACTTCATGTAGCTCTGCTCTTCTCATTCCTCCTGCTGGAAATACAGCAGCCATTGTGACTCTGAGAGGATGAAACTCAACACTAAGGTTGACAGAGAAGAAACAGAATGAATTTAGTTTTTTGGTGACATTTTAGAGAAGCTGCCTCAGCCTTGGAAAATCTGCATTAAATTGGTATTTTTCCATGTTCACTGGGTTTTTGTCAGACACGCATATAGTCCTAACTGATCAACTCTAATAATAACAGTGATCATATATAGAAGGGCCATATTCAGCAACTTTAGAGTGGGCTTCATGTATTTAGCAGTAACCTAAAATTTATCACAACATGTTCTATCAGTTTGGGTGGCATAGCATCATCTTAGTTTTTTTTTTTTTTCATGGAATTGTAGGGGCAGGGGGGATGTTAGGCAGGGCTAGAATGGGACTCCCCCAGAAGAGAAATAGGGCACTTTATTAAGAGCAAAATCAGGTTGCAGCAGCTCCTGTGGTTAACGCTGCCAGCAAAGATGGCAGTCTACAGTCACTTGTGGTTGACACTGCCAGTGAGAATGACAGCATGTGGTCATATTTCCTCTCTATACTGTATCTTTACAAGGCTGCCCTCAGCTGAGAAGTCAGGGTGGGCCCCTAGTCAAGACCTATAAAAGCTGTGTAATGGGCATGTGTCCGACGGTGGCTCAGTTTCCGGCGCCCCTGCTTCTCTCACTGAGAGAAAGCAGCTTTGTACTTGCTTTTGCTTTATTAAAAGTTACTTTCGCTTTGGCACTTTGGTCTCAATCTGACTCTCCTTCCAACTTCTGCGTCGGAGCGGGAGTCAGGCCCGGGCTAGGCATCACCTCGGTGCCCCGCACTCCCACTGGGGCGGCGGGACCACCAAGACCCCCGGGGTCGTGTCAGAATTTTATCTTCTAGATATAAGGGTTTGATCAATAAATGTGGGAATAGTCTCAACTAAAGGAAAATAAAGCTGCCAGCACCAACCTGTCTTGACACAAAGATGAAACTAATCCTAATTTTGAGAAGCCCAGAGAAGTGACGACTCTATATTCAGTGGTAAGGTGCTATTGTCCATTCAAGGAGATAAAGTCTGAGATAGAAAATGTGTGTGTTTAAAAGTATAAATTAGCCTCGAGCTGCATATCATGGAACATATTTCTCACTCTGGAGAAGACATTTCTCAGTTTCTCAGATACTTACACACTTGGGGAATATGAGAAGTTCTTTGTGTCTCATTAAATATTTTGAAAATGTCACCAAACTACCCCGGAAAGTCAGATCACCTGCTTCAAACCTTGCTTAAACCCTTATTGGCAATGCAACTTCAAACAAATTATAGAACCTCAGTAATATTCAGATTCCTCATGTGTTAGTCTTGTTTTTACTGCTATAATTAAATATTAAGTAGGCTAACTTTATAAAGAAAAGAGGTTTATCAGTTCACAGTTTGGGAGGTCAAAAGGCATGATGCTGGCATTGGCTAAATTCTGATGGGGACTTAACTTGCTGCCAGTGTCCCAGGGTGACACATGGCAAGAGAAAGGGAATGCATGTCTGTGACTCCACATCTGGTTTCTGACCTTTTTATAAAGCCACCAGGACTCATGGGTGCCACACTAATAATCTTATTGAAATCTAATTACCTCCCAAAGGCCTCAATTCTAAACATTTTAGATTAAGTTTCTACTCCTTTATTACCATTAGCATATAACTTTGGGAATTAAATGGGTGCAGAGGAGGACAGACTATATTCAAACCATAGGACTTCATTTTAAAATAATAACAACAATTACCACATGTTGTATACAGGGAAATCTCCGATAAGTGTTATTCATTTTAATTGCCATGTAAAAAGCTTTACCTTAAACACAGAAAATTCCAGTTAAATATAAGCTTCATTTTTAGTTGATATAAACTTTCTTCTCTTGTGTTTAAATCATATGAAGATTTATAGAAGTCTTAGTTCATTTCCTGGTGCTATAACAAAACACCTGAGATTGAGAAATTGATAAAGAATAAAAGTTTAATGGCTCATGATTCTGGAGGCTGCAAAATCCAAAAGTATGGTGCTGGCATCTCTTGGCTTCTAGAGCTTCATACTGCATCACAACACAGCAAAAGAGTGGAAAAGCAAGCCAAGTGTGTATAGGAGAAATAAAACATAAGGATCAGTTTTGTTTCATGACAATCCGACTGTAAGGCTATCTAATCCAGTCCTGAGAAGTCAACTCTCCAGAGAAAGGTATTAATCCCTCTTAAAAATTTAATCACCTCTTAAAGGCCCCACCTTCCAGCACTACCACAGAAGCTATCAATTTCAACATGAGTTCTGGAGGAGACAAATCACAGCAATGGGTAAGAGGTCATCAGTAGTATTTTTAGTAGACGGTATGTAACACCACCAGATTGCATCTATTCCTTGGAGCACCTCAAAGGTAAGTTCTTTTTTTGCCCTGTGTCAAGCACAATGTCTGGCACAGAGTAGGTACTTAATAAAATTTGTTAAATAAACAATTCAGTGAATCTATGAAATGTGAAAGAAATTCCCCAGGACAACTCTTTATCACACTACATCATTAGGGGCCAAATACTAGAACTAGTTTTAGAGTGTAAGTGTTTTCCAGTACTAACTTCTGAAACTGTGGATCTTGTTTTTGTCTGTGCTATTATTTACACCAAGAAAAGATCTCAAAAAAAAAAAAAAAGAAAAGAAAAGAAGAGATCTCAAGTTGCCTGAATTTTCTTTGCTATTTAATTATTAGCTTTGTTTGTTTTGCCCAAGTGTGGTAGCAGTGGTTTGAGAATTAAATTTAAAATATTGAATTATTCATGAATATTAGTAATTTTTAACCAGGAAAAATAACAAGAAGAAGAAACAGAGCTCATTAAGTCTCAAGAAATCAATTTTGTGTCTCTGATAATGCTGTGAATACAATTTAAGCACTTTTTAAACAACAAATGAATACTTTCGTCTTCTGAAAAATTGAGTTGGTTAAGGACAGCCCTTGTTTGGAAATTTACCATTCGTTTGGAATGACAGGCATTGTCCATAAACACAAAATGTAACTGCAGATGAAACTATAAACTGATAAGTAAGGTGAGCCCAACAGATATCCATAATCACCCCAGGCACGATGGGGGGAACCAGAAAGGCTCGCAGACAGAGACAATAAAACAACAATTTAATATTCTGCCACTACAGACCAGGCAAAATAGAGAAATTCCTAAAGACACTGAATTACAGTTTTCTGAACTTCAGGTGAGATAAACTCACTTAATGTCTTCAAGTTTTACTTTTTTTCCTATTTGTTTATTCTTTTTTCACTATCCCATTCTTTGGTCTTAGTTTTTGGTCCTCGTTTATCTCTTAAATACAATAAACCCAATTTATTTTACAGTCCTTTTCAGATTGCTTGGTTTTCAAGATTTACAGTGTCAACTTCCCTATATGTATTCATATAGATATTGTTGGTTTTATTTTTCTGTAGAACCCAGACTAATCTACCACCTATTTGCGAGAAGAGAGGTTCCATACTAGTTTAATCGGCTTTAATGAGAGAATTAGGAGTTCTGGTAACCTCGTGAATACAGAGAAAGTTAGACTACATGGAATGTTTCTTCTTAGGAAGCTTTCTGTATTTCTTCTATAGTGTTCAACTTTTAAAGGCAAATAAATTCTCAGTCATGAACTTATTAATGTCTGAATGCATATCCTTAGATTTGTCTCTAAGTCTTGGTTTCTGAGCGAAGAAAGGTTTAAAAAATTTTTCATCATAAATAAATGTATTTGAAGGGTTGTTTTGTAACAGTAGATTTATTAACGATACATCATGACAGCTGTTCTTTGTATGAAGCTATCTGAGGCACAAGTCTTAGGTCATTGGAAGGAAATTAACTAAACCAACAAAGAATGCTTGCAATATGTCATCACATGAGAATAAATGGTTTTGGTTTAATGCTTCCAATGTGTCGTTACATTATGGGAGAACAGTTTTGGCCGAATATCCTTTGTAAATAAAAGACATATAATATTTTCTCCTACTTTCTCTAATAAAGTACTTACTAAAACTAATGAGTACCTTTCAAAATTCTAATTTCCGCAATTATCTATTTAATGTTGTTAAAACTCCCAGAAAAACTGATCCGATTTTATTAATTGAAACCTTTTTAGTTTTATATCGTGAAACATTTAAGTGTCCATATGCCAGACACTGTGAGAGACAAGAATATGACATGACCTTTGATGTCCTAGTCAGAGATACAGATAAATACGAGTATATTTTAATAGATATTACAGTGTGCCTACTTGATTCAGAATCATGGCATCTGGGAGGATAAAAACCTCACACATGGCCTGGAAGGTGTGAAGAGTGCATCAGTAGAAGATCTTACCAGAATATTATGTGATAAACTATATGCTCAAAGCATGGCTGTGACACTAGCAAGCTTTAGTACTGATGCAGCCCATAGTATGAAGAAGGGCGTAGCAAGAGAAATACATTGGGGTCTGCTCATATAGAGCCTTATATTTCCTGCTAAAACCTTCACACTTTATCCTTGACATGGTAGAAGGCCATTGAAAAGTTTTAAGCAAGATGGGATAAGGTTAGATTTCATTTTATGTATGTAGAAGGTAAGTTTGAAAGCCTGAATGCAAAGATAGGGCCACCAGTGAGGCAGCTATTAGAATAATCCAGATAAAATGTTGGCGCAAGACAGATGAAGTTAGAGGGAACAGATCGAGAAATATTTACAAAGTAAAATCATTACGGCTTTGATACTAAGGAAAAAGGAGAGTCTCAGGTGACTCTCAGGCCTTTGGTTTCAGTGATGTAAGACAGACTGTATAAGCTCCATGAAGTGAGATCAGAAAGACAGAAGAAGAAGCAGATGTGGGGAAAGTAAGGAGCTATAAGCACCCCGAGGAATCCAGACAAAAAGGCCTAAGGCTCAGGTGGAGACTGAGATGTGTGCATCACTGATCCTGGTTGAAATCACAAAAGAGCTGAGAATATCTGGAGAGAGTACACAGAGAAGATCTCCAGGGATCATCAGGGTGGGAGAGCAAATGGCCACGAAATGAGAGGAAGCTGGCAAGAATGGGAGGGAGAGTCCTGAGTGTCGGCATTCAAAATTTTAGTAAACAAAATGTATGGGTGTGTGTGTGTGTGTGTTATTTCTAGTGCTGATTCCATTTAGGTTCTCCTGAGATAATTCCATTCACCATCGTCACTGTTTATAAAATTCCCAACAGAGAGCAGGGACTTTTCATCTACATCCAAATATCCAAAGCAAACAAAACTTCAAAATTCTTGGGTGCACATTGTTCTACAAATGAGTGTTTCATTACACAGTTTTCCTAGCAGGCACCAGGATGCTGCCATTACTGTTAATATTCATTATTAATAGAAAAGCTGAACGCCTCTTCCTGAAGAGAAAGATAGCCCCTTTCCCCTAAAGTAACTAACTAAACTCCCCGCTATTACACAAATTGAAAACCAGGAGGCAAATTTTAATTAAAAATATTTATAGCAAGTAGAATAGCAGCTGCCAGTTTCTCTCCCCACTCCTGAATGCACTTTGCAGCTGGCCATAATCCTCCATTTCAATCAGCTTAACCAATAATAACAGCTGTTCATTAGTCAGGGGACATTTTGTTAACACTCGTGTGGTATGTAGTACAGAGTGTAGTAAAGATATCATTAATATGAACAATTTTTAAGAGGACCACCTGTGATTTGATAGATGATTGTCTAAGGGGCTTTTGTTTCCTTAAATAAGCGTCCTTTTACCTTGAAAGTATCTCCCTCTTCCATAAAGCACAAACATGTCAATGAATTTTCTAATCTCTTCATTTAAAATCATAAGAACACTTTCTACTACATTATACAAAGCAGTGAACACTGTAACAGGAAGGGGAACTGGGAGGAGCTAAAGGGTGTGTGTAAGAATGAATTCAATGCAACATTTATGGGCTTTCTTAAGGGGTCATGTTCTTAAAGACAATAGCAATCTTGTCCATCCAGAAGTCTGAATTAGTTTTGTTATTATTTGCTTGCTAAGTTGCCAGTGTGTCCGTGTCTAGTGAGGAGAATGGTGAGAACTCAATGAATGGGAGTTGCTTAGACTAATGACACCCATTATACAAAATTTAGCAACTTTATGATGTGTTAAAGAGAGGAAGCTGCTGACTCACCTGGAGGAGATTCATAGACTCTGCTGCTCAGAGCTTATGAGTGGAAGCGACATTGCCTAGTTACGTTCTCATGTGGACTAAAACGAGTCAGGTCAGCACAGCTAGGTAAAGAAATGGCAGGAGGCCACCATTATTGCTAAAGTTCATTATTAATAGAAGACCTAAAAACTCCTTCTTGAAATCAGAAAAAAGAGCTTGCTCAAAGAAAAAAATATAAAACAGGTAATGCTTCCAGGCAACAGCAAAACAAATAACAAAAATTTTAAAAAAGCACAATTTAAACTGTATTCTTATCAAAGATCAAAGTACCCATAAATGGGACACACTCATGATTTTCAATATGCTTAGAACTCCTGAGGGACAATCCTTTCTAAAAATATTTCTAGCTTCTACCAATTAGAAACTATTATTTATAAAATTCAATTAGATACCAGAGGTCAACTTAATTACTAGTTTTACTCCCAAATGTCTTATAAAATAAACTGTTTACTTGGAGAATTTGATGGCTCAAGGAGACCTCATCCCCTTCATATTTAAGTATGATACTTCTGTGCAACCTTTTTTTAAAAACAAAATGAAACATGATGAAACTGTATGTGAGGATTAGGAAAAGCTAGCTGCAATCCTCTGGATGCTGGAAAGTGAGGGTGGAAACCTGAATCTGAACGCAGATTTCCTATGGCTGCTTTTTTACTTGAGTTCTCAAACAGTTAATTACAAAAAGCTGAATAAGTTTATAGCCAAGGGTCCTTCCCTTCATCAGACTTTTTTTTTTTTTTGAGGAAAGAAGAAATCAAGTGGCTTTAATTTTATATTTACAAGTAAAAAGAGGGGACTATACCATCATTAAAGGACCTCTTCTACTTGGATTTTCTTCTTTCACTCGTTCCATTTGAGTTGCTGTACTAAATTTACACGGCAGGCATAGAAATAGGCTAAAAGCCAAATTTAATTTGAAGTAGGCCAGAAGAGGTCCATGTTAAAACGGGACGATTGGCAGAAAATTTGGGAATAAAGTCAAGGTGATTTGTAAGACAGAAGAGTAACTGATTTTTTTTTTAAATGAAAGTGGAAAAATAAAATTAAGGAGAATGTGCAACAGAATTTGTAATAATGAAATGCTTTTGTTATTTCACTTACATGATTAGAATAGGCACCTTATTGAAGCAATTTGATCTATTTTAGTGCAAATCAAAAAAATACAAATATGGAGCTTTGAGATGGCAACTGAAGCAGAAATGATAACAAGAGAGTCTTTCGTTTTCTACTACATTTCACTGGACATTCCCATTGAGACTGCTCGCCTGCGCGCCTGCTGTGTATGCTCATATCCACGAAGAGACAGAGCCTGGGACTTCCTGGTCAGGCCAGGGCAGAATAATTAACGCCTGCAAGTACAAGTGGGTTTCTTTCTGCTCTAATTCCGTAAACACCAGGAGGGTTATAGATGAAAGACGTCTTCTGATACTGCTGGGAAAACATCTACATGTTGGAAGCCAACTGAATTTTGATTATACCAACTTCCTTCTTTTCTCTATCTTCTCCCACAAACCATGTTTTATGCTCGGATAAGCACTTGTGAATGTGAGAAGTGTCTGGATTCATGAAGTTGTAAGCAAACTATAATACAAAAAACAGAGGGGTGGGGATTTAGCTTAGTGGTTAGACTGCTTGCCTAGCAAGCCCAAGGCCCTTAGTCTGATCCCCAGCACCAAAAAAAAAAAAAAAAAAAAAAAAAAAAAAAAAAAAAAAAAAGAATGAAAAATAAACAGAGGAATGTGGCTGAACTGTAGAGCTATACGTCTGTTAGCACTTCAGAGTTGTGTGACATTAAAGATAATTTTTTCCTGTCTCTTCACATGTTTATTTTCTTTCAAACCAATTTGGACCTGCATTATTCTGTGTCCACTTTAGTTAGTTGCATTTATTTTCTAACTGCCGTGCTTGAGAAAATGCACGCCATCCTTGACTCAGCATTTCTGGGAGAACTATCTTGATAGCTCACTAGAGGGGAAAAAAGAAGTAAGAGCTCAGTTAGAAAATTGAAAATCATTCCTTTCTTACTTCTACCTCTTCCATCTAGCTCTCTACAGATTGGTGAGGAGATGAACTATCCAAAAAATAAATAAATAAAAGAATACTGTAATACTGTGTAGTTTAATTTTTTTTTCCCATGCCAGGGATTGAACTCAGGGCCTTGTGCTTGCAAAGCAAGCACTCTAATCACTGAGCTAAATCCCCAGCCCCCTGTGTAGCTTAATTTGAAAAGTATCTGTAGATCCAGAAAAATTGGAGAAGAATAAATATAATAAAATATAAGTTAATAAACATTAATCAACTCTCTCACTTCTGCCCAGTATTTTATTATGAGGAATTAACTAGAAAAACACCCTGAAATTTCAATTTCCTTCTGTTGTTTACTCATGATATAGTTCTTTACTCCTTCAATCTAAAATTGTAACAAGCCTCAATGCCAGTTTCAAAAAGTTTCTGAGCAAATTAGATATGTCCAATTATTTACAGAGTGAGTTGGATAGACATAAAATTACAAATTGGTTTTCAGTTTTGTTCTTAGATACATCTTTCATATAACTCATTCTCTGTGAGCCTTTGTATAAGCAGAAGATATCTTTCACCCATTAGTAGGAAAAATATCTTGCTTTACTTACTGTCGTGAGGTTTTAGCAGCTTTCTGTAATTTTATTTGGTAAACAACCAGAAATTCACTGTTTTATATTAAATGAAAAGCAGCTATTTCTGGAATATTGGACTTGCATACTGTAATTTTTCTATCAAGTCAAGGAAAAGATAAGAGAAAGGGGAAAAGTCAAGGAGAAGGGAGGAAAACCCCAACTGCTTTAGGCACCAGCTACATTTGGATCCCGACTTTTACTGCATTTGCATCATTTGTCTAAAACAGTGCGAGGCTCTGGGAGGTAAGGAGAAAATTCTAGAAAACTGAAACTGCTCAGGCATTCATACTCCATATGGTAAGTAAACACGCCATACAGATAGGCTGCATGCACCAGTGAGAAGCGTCAATCTCACTGGTCATTAATGAGACCAACGAGAAGCACCCTTAATCAGGACCTTGGGAGTCAAAATATTAAAGAGTGTTGATGGCATAAGACCAAGGAGTCTCGAAAAAAAAAAAAAATGAGTGTGACTGAAAAAGTTATTATTTTCCTATGTGGAAAAATGGAGAGGCTGATATTTTTGGTAAATAAAAGAGAAAGTGAACAGCAAAACTGAATCAAGGCTAATAAGGGCCTAGCTTGGCTACAGAAGGGCATGTGGGCTGGATAATGAGCGTAGACATGGGAGAGAGGGGAAGAGAGAGATTTTGGAGGACTTGGAACATCAGGTAGAGGAGTCCAGGGCGAACGAAGTCGGAAACTTGTTTTGCTCTCTTTTGTCCATGGGCAGTTGCCGAGGGGAAGCGCTCTGAAGGGATCAGATATTTGAATTAGAAGAAAAAGTTTTTATTCAAACAAAATCAAGGAAGTAAATTACTCCAGAGAGGTTTGATCTTCTGGATTTCTTCCTGTACATATACCAAAGCTCTTCAAAAGTCAGTTTATCCAAATTTACTTAATTTATGTTAATGCATCCCAAGGTAAATAACATGTATGAAAATCTCGATCTTTCATTTATTCATTACATCTCAAAAATATTTCTTCTCTATGTTCAGTGTTTGGGGGCTTATAAATTAAACAAAAGGCAAAAAGTACACAATTTTATTTTACATGTATTAATTTTGACAGAAACGCCAAATACCATTTTAACAAAGGAAAGCAGGATTGGCCTTCGGGAATGCTAGACCATAAGAAAGTGACTAAAAACTTATGGGCAAACTAATGGAAGATAAGGGTTATTTTAGTAAAGATTGCTTATGCAAACTCATTTCGGTGCTGAGCACCTATTTCAGGTCATAAGAGTTTACTTTTCTTCTTGTTATACCAAGGACTTCTTTCTTCAGAAATTTATTACCTCTTTTTAGGCAGATAGGGGAGGACAGAGAACTCTTCCTGTATCTGTTGAGTCTCATTTGCCTTCAACACAAAGTAATCCTTATGGTAAAGTGATACACTCTGAAGTGTCCATTTTTTATCACCTTCTTTAGCATATATATGCAATGCTAAATTTATAGATGGCTAACTACAATTGCTACCCCATGGTCACTGCCTTAGTTACCTTTCTTGCTGCTGGGACAAAATACCTGACACCCAGAGTTAGGGGAAGGAAGGTTTATTTGGCTCACAGTCTGTAGAGGTTTCAGTCCACAATCAGCTGGATCCAAGACAAGGTGACATGGCAGACAGGCAGAAGGCAGCAAGACAGGCAAGAGAGCAACCAAGGGCAGGGTAGGCAAACCTCTTTCTGTCCTTTCTGTTTTATCCAGGCTATCTGCCCTTAGGGTGGGTTGCACTCCCACCCTGAATCCTGATACCCATAATCCTAGCGTCACATCCTTGATCCCAGCAGAACTATGCCAAACCCATCAGTGGACTAACTCAGTAATCACACACTCTAGATCCAGCCCCACCTATGACCACCTGAGACTTTGGGGGGACATCTAGACACAAACCATAACAGTCACAACATGTAAATTAAGAGTAGCATTCCTTCCAAATGTAAACCCTATTCTCTTTCCAGCATCTCACACCATTTCCAATCTGTGCCAACATAGATTCTTTATCTTGAAAAGGAGCATTGATACACAATTACTTAACTCTTTTATTTAAAAACATGCGTCTGTATCGGTGGTGGCAAATAGTATGAATTTTAGGAATTTTAGTAACACCTCCTCCAAATAAAAAAGTTAAAATTTAAACACTTAAAAATAACCAGTAAAGACATGCAAAATGCATGATCAATGAGTATCCATTTAAAAACCCATTAGCGTGTTTTATAGAAATTATACAGTATTTTTGCTAAAAAAACAAAAAATTTTCTGCTTAATATATTTTTAACTCATGTAATAATTACACTAGCAAATACAGTCTATTTGGCTCATTTTTAAGAGGATCTTACACAGTATAAAATTCATAGTCTGGGGCTGGGAAGTGGCTGAGTGGGGGAACGCTTGCCTAGCACACATGAAGCCCCAAATTCCTGCTGCGGAACAGGAAAGAAAAGAGAAGGGAAGGGAAGGAAGAAAAAGAAAGGAAAAGAGAGACAGAGAGAGAGAGGAAGGAAGGGAGGGAGGGAGAGAGGGAGGGAGGGTGAGTGAGGCTGCAGGGAAAAGGAACACTTCTGCATTGTTGGTGGGAATGTTAACTGGTGCAACCACTACGGAAAGCAGTAAGGAGATTCTTCAAAAAAACTAAAACTATTCTGTTTGATCTCCCGTCTAGATATTTTCTTGAAAGAGTTAAGACATCATATTCCAGTGATACATACATGCCTATGCTTGTAGCAGCACAATTCTTAAACCTTGGAAGCGGCATAGATAGCCACTGACAGATGAATGAATGAAGAAAATATGATAGTTATACACAAGGGAGTACTAGTCTGCATAAAGAAAGATAAATTTGAGTCATTTGTAGGACCACAGATGCACCTTGAAATCATAACGTTAAGTGAAATAAATCAGACATATGAACTTAAATATCACATGATTTCTGTTACATTAGAAACCCAAAATATACATAAATAAAGAGAAAAATAAAAGATAGATAATAGAAAACAGGGAGATAGATCTTTTGTAAAAAAGAAGGGGCCAAGAGATGGAGGGAGTAGTAAAGGAGGGGAAGGGAAGAGGATGAAAAAAAGAATCAAGATATACAGATATAGATACTGTTATGTACATGTACTGACTCCTCACAATAAATGGATGTAATCCTGTACCACAACATGTACTCATCAAAAAGAGAAGAAAAAAAGGAAAGAAGGAAAGAGAAAAATACAGAATAACTTTTTATAAGTTCGCAGGAGTAACACCACCTGGATCTCAGCCGGTCAGAGCGGCCACGCTCCTGGCAGTCACAGGTGGCGCTATTCACATTGTGTGGGAATGTGGTAAACTAAGCCCCGCCCCGTCGCCGGCCTCTGGACCTTGCTTCCCTGTTCCGTCCACAGATGCTTGCAGCCTACCTTGCAGCTCCGCAGCTCTGTGAACCTACCCTGCAAGGGCTGCTCCACTCTACAGTCACAGATAAAAGCCAGTTAATTTCTTTAAATTTGTTGTAATTCTGTCTTTGAAAACTTTCGTGTGTGTGTGTTTGTGTGTGTGTGTGTGTGTGTGTGTGTGAAATCAACAAAAACATAATTATACCTAGACTTATGAAATGCCTAATATGTGTAAGACCGATCCAGGGCTGGACTCTGGGAAAAAATGTCTTGAAGAATTTGGGGATGATCTCACAGAAAACATTTGCCTGAGGACTCAGATAATACAAATAAAGCAAACAGACTTGTAAGAAAATGGTGAGAAGCTCACTTCCGGCTGTAGGTACACAAATATCCCATTTTGAAAACAAAGTAATCGTTGAAGTCAATGTCTAATATGTTCTCATAAACTAATCTGCGTATGTAGTTAGTTTGTGATAGTTGTGTGCTGGCGTTTGGCAACACCTCTTCATGAAGAAGTCTTGAAGGGCAGCATTTGCCAATTTCTGTGGGGTAATGACCTTCAGACGCCACTAGAGGGAAGTCTACTTGCAAACCACTTGGCTGTTTTCAAGCCTGGGAAAAGATGTCACTAAACACAGTTCGGGAAGAGTTGTGTAACAGAATGCAGGTAGTAGCATTTTGCCATGGGTATCGGTAAAATAGAGCACAGATGGCAACAAAATGCAGCGGAAATAATTAAGGAAGGGATGAGTTTTGAGTATTTATCACTTCGTTTTAAATATAACTTGTTTCTTTTCATTTTTTCAAACATTGTTGATATCCCCAAATTCCTAATATGTAACAGTTGACTCTTACAAACTAGTGGGAAAACAGACATAAAAAGCCAATGTAGTTTTAGGTTAGACAAGAAGAAACTTCTAGATTATGTGAAGCATGACAATAGCTGGTCAATTTGACACTTGTGTTATTTATTAAGAACGTATAACAGGAAGCTCTTTGTCTAACTTCTAACTTATTCTTCACAATAATAGTATGAAGCTGTATTACTGCTATTCATTTCCAATAAAGTAACAGGAATGGAGAAAGAAAATAATTTTTCAGTGGGAAAGTGGGGATTAACCCCAGTTTTGTTTGATTCAAAAGCCCATGCTCCTAAAACAAGTATATATGAACACCCCTCAACGAGATCTCACAGCCCTTCAAAACCACTGGCAGCTTGAAGGACACTGGGTTTGCTCCTGCATTAAGAAGATGTAAATTAGTAAACAGATGTGGAATGAGTATGGTACAAGATTGAAGTAAGTGGCTTTGCTTTGGCTCTCTTGAAACTAAATTCTGAGAAAGTGTGTACATTCTCCTCAGATTATTACATTGTTTACTTTCCATGTTCTTATTTTCATCTAGGCTTTTCAAATTCTCAGAAATAAACACAATTTGGTGACTAAATGCTTTTTAAACCACTTCCTAGATTTCCAACAATTGTTCTGGGAAGTGTGGGCTCAGATCACTCCACTTGTCAGAGATTAATTAGATTTAATTTCATGCTGTTGTCTCCGACATCCTTTCCCTACCCCTAATGACTAATAACTCTTCTACAAAGTCCAAACAAATGGCCACAGTATCTAATTTTTATTTTTGGATGTTTTCTCCAGCCAAACTGCATAGGGCCTCTTCACAGACAGCAGTTCAGAAATTCCTGGCTAGGATTCCTCCCCTTAACAGCCGCACTTGAAATGGCTAGATGGCCCGTTGACGGATACCCTGGATGGCATCATGCCAACCTAAAAGTTGCCAAGCTATCTGAATCAGGAATAGGCACTAGGTAGTGATAAACGCAGATGGGCAGCCTGCAAATCAACACTGTGAGGGGCCCTATCTCCCTCAGGAAGTACCTTTGTGCCAGCACTAGGGCATTAACGCCACATGTCTTTTTTCTACACTTGACATCTGTGGACACTTAGAGTGCGTGACAAAAGGAGGAAGAGAATGAGAGTGGAAAGGAAGACTAGAGAGTTGATAGGTGCAGCTACCAAACCAGACAGAGATGATCCCGCCAGGCTGCAGGGTCCCTGAGCAAGCCTGCCTCACTGACACTTCGGCACGTGACTCGAGTGCTAACAGATGCTTCATTTCAAGGCCAGAGCTTAGCACAACTGGGGGAAGAGATCGGATTGGATGGCCAAACCTTTGTTTCCAGCCATGCCACAGACCCCAGAAGGTTCCATTAATCAGTGCGTCACACGGCCACCAGGTGAAACCTTAGGGTGGGAAATAGCTCCTTCCCAAGACATAGACACAGAAAAATGAATTTAAACATGTCCTAAGCCCCGATTACTCATGGCTGTTCTGATGGTTCCAGACATCCCGACAAGCTTGACATAACTTTAGTAAATTAATCAGCGAAATGAAGATGTCTAGTGATCTAAATATGTGTACAAGTATGGGAGGACTTCAGATTCAGGATTTGTGGGGCTGAAATTCTGCCCTGTGGCTAATTTAAGGCTCAAGAAGGTTAACAACTGGCTTAAGTATCATTTTACAGATGATCCCCAATTTCCTCATCTGTAAACTGAGAATTAAATTAAAATATATCTCATAGCGTTGTTACTACGCTCGACTGAGATGATCTGCACCAAGCACTTACTAAACAACAAAGTTCATTCAAATTTGTATTTGGACCTTTCTAGGAGGAGCTCCTTCCTCTGTAAAAGTGAGTTATTACACTAATCACTATTGGTACTTTTCAGAAATAACATAAAAAACACACACAAAAACAAAAACCAAAAACACAATTTAAAAGACATGACTCCAGTATTGATACTGCAATTGGTTGGTTTTTTTTTTTTTTCTGAGGGGGTGCTGAGGATCAAACTCAGCGCCCTGTGCTTGCCTAGCAAGCACTCTAACCACTGAGCTAAATCCCCAGTCCCTGCAATTGTTTTTAAATGGGCAATGTTTTAGAAGTAGTCATCTTGGGATAACATACGTTCGGACTACCAAGGAAGTCATTTCACTTTTTAAAATGTAAATCTATTGGATTACCTGTAGAACTATACAAACAGAAGGGAAAAAAATCTATCTGAAAAACTGCTGCTCATTTATAACCTAAAATAGTATCCATTTTATTTACCTGACAAAATCTGTACATCTTTTGGCTCAGATACAAAATCTCCGAGGAAGATATTTATATCATGCTTCTCAGTAACAACTTCATATAATCTGACCTTTTGAACCACCTTGTTGTTCTTCAGGCTGGGGAAGGTTGGTACAACCAAGCCTGATTTTTCTATCTCCAAAAGAATTTTTATACCAGGAATTTTGCCTCATTCCATGGCTTGTTGTCCTATTCCCTGAAGTGCTCAAGTCATTTTAGTCAATTCCAAAATATAACTGTAAAACATTAACATTAGTAATGATGTTGGTATATGAATATAGTCTCCCAAAGGGATATTGAAATTTCTGACATTTTCATAAGTATAACTTCTGATACATTCATTTCTAAACAAATCTGAGAGGCTTTTTATCTTACAGCAGAATTATGTGTTATTTATTTATAAATCTCTTGTTCTCAGAAAAAGCAAAGTTCAGAAAGTTTAAGAGTCTCTATTTATTGATGTTTGGTTGAGTCTCCCAGGTCACCCAGCAAGTCCATATCACACCATGAAGAAATATACAACGAACTCAAAATTGTTTTTACTATCTCTAAATCAATACAGTATTTTTTTTAAAACAAATGACAAAATATGTATATGGCATTGTCAGTATAAAGTGATTTTCAAGTTTTGGGACTATTTTTCAATCTTAAAAATTCACTCTGTATTGATTCTTTTTTTTTTTTTCATAACATTTGGTAGTGAACACCTAGCAACTCAAAGTTACTTCTTCACACAAGCCCTTATGCTTTCTCTCCATCCAGACTACAAACGGTTTCTTTCAATGCCCTGTACTAGCACTTCATTTATGGCTCTTTTAATACTGCACATCACTTCCTAGTTGTGTATTTGTATAATCTACAAATTACAAGGACTACGAGATCCTGGAGGGCAGAGGCCCCTACTAGTTCCTCTTTCCTAGCATCTAGCATGGTACCCAGTAGATAATAAATTATGTTTGGTTGATGAATGAATATATGCAGAAAATTTAAACTATGAGGCAGTATAAGTGAACAAAAAGAGGCTTGTGACATATTAGCACACATCAAACCAGATTGAATGCTCCACTATTTACTATGTTCTCTCGCAAAAACATCAGGCATTTTGGTTTTGAGACTTCTGAATAGCATGCAGTCATCGGCACCTCAGAAGGACATGAGCCGAGGACACTGCATGGGGATTATTGTTGTTAATAGAATTATTTTTAGTCCTTCTGTTTGGCTGAATGCATTCCTTTGTGGGGAATTTAAAGTGCTCCGTTCACATGTCTGCTTAATTGTCACAATCCCAGGAGCTGTGTAGGGACAAGATTATCATTTTATTTCATGAATGGGGAAACTGGAGAAGCTTGATTCATTCAAAGCCACTCAGGTAGGGGAAACAGAAAATTAGAAATGATTTTCTTATTCTTGATTTCTATTGTGTGAAACTGTCACTAACTTTAGCATCACAGTAATCACAGCTTATCTCCTTTTGATAGATCCAAACACTCACAAACCTGAAGGTCTCGCGTCTATGCAAGGCCAAGCTGCCACCATGAAAAACTTACTGGGCTGGATTCATTTTACCTCCTACCAGGAGCGTGTGGGGCCTACAGCTCAGTTACCGTGAATTTCTTTCCCAGAACTTGCAATAAAATGCCTGGGGGTGTAGTGCAAAGTAAAAGCACTGGCTCCTAGTTCTAAAATGAAGAATTTTAAGGATTCTGCAGAACACTAAACCAAGCTCAGAGCCTTTCTGAGGTTCTTGCTCCCAAAAGCAGCTCTGTCCTTCCTATTCTCCTGTTACCTTCCAGATCCTCAAGTTTTAGTTAATCATTACATTGGTCTTCTCTACTTGCCTTCAGTAACATTCTACTGGGCATATCCTCTATGCTGACAGTGTGGAGACATCTCACAAATAAAAATAGGGTGAGGTCATTATGATGCTTAAAATCTTTCAATGATTCCTCTCATGTCCTATGTAAGATACAATTCTTAGGCTTCTCTTTCTTTTATCTATTGCTACGTAACACATCACTCCAAAACGCAGTGGTTTAAAGCAACTACTGTGAATTTGCTCCCAGTGCTGGGTCTGGCAGCTGGGGAGGAATTCATCTGGAAAACTTGTCCCTGCTTCTGGGGCATAGGCTGGGCTCACGTGTGGATTTTGTGATCAGGTTGCAGTTCAGGTAGGGGCAGGTTGGCCCCAGATGGCAGTTATCTGGGGCTTTTGGCAGTGGGTGCCTCATTTTACTCCACATGGAGCAGCAGGCCCCTCTGCCAACTTCTCCTAAGACAGCTGGATTTCGTGGGAATAAAAGTGAAAGCTGGAAATGCTTCAGCCCATAAACTGCACAATGTTCCCTACATCATATTCTGTTTGTCAAAACAAGTCAAAGGGCCAGCCCAGATCTGAAATGTTCGAGAAATAGATCTCAGCTCCCGATGGAAAGGCAGTATCACATTGCAAAGGCACATGATACAGGAGTGGGAGGAATTGCTGGCCATATTTCACAATCGATCGCACTTTGCTGTGCATCCTCCGTGACCTCTCTCCTACATGGTCTCCCACTGCTCTTAAGATATAACATTCTAGCCTTGACACTGAGGAGGATGGTGATGATGGTAACAACAGATCTGGTATTCGAGTATTTCCATTATGTCAGGCACTGCCACTGATGCCGTGCATGTATCATTGCACTTAATCCATATGCTGATTCCACATGCTGAAGGTCATTGCGGGTGTTATGGTTTATATCTAGATGTCCCTCATAAGCCTTATGAGGTCATAGCTGGGGCTTTAGGGAGGTGATTGGATCATGGGGGCATGATGCTCATCACTGGATTAGTCCACTAATGAGTTTATAGCTAAATTTGATCTGAGAGGTGAAGCCTGGTTGGAGGAGGTGGGTCGCTGGTGGCATGGCCTGGAAGGGTCATCTCCCTTCTTCCTCCCTTGATCCCTTTCTCTGTTTCCTGCTGCCACACCAAGAGCTGTTTCTCCTCTGCCATGCCACCTACCTTGGAGTCACCCAACTATGGAGCCAAAATAAACCTCTCCTCCTTTAACTTGTGGGTGTCAGGTATTTTATCTGTATTTTAGAGATGAGGAAACTGAGACATTCAAGAGTTTAACTAGGTCTTAACATGAAAGGGCATGAATTGTGAATCAAACTCAGGTAATGCTTGATTCCAAGGTCCATTAATCATTTGTGATGCCACATAGCTACCAAGTAGCTGCTTTACCTATAGTGTAAGCATAGGCCCTTGTGCCTTCCATACATTGCTTCCTCTACCTGGAAAAGTCGCCATCTTTTTTTCTTTCATCCTTTTCTCCACACACAATGGGAAAGCACATACACAATTCTTTATGAAAACTTTTCTGATTCGCTTGGGCAGAACAGGTGATCCACTATAGCAATCTAAACAAGTCTTAACTTAGATTTTTTTTCTTGACCATTTGTTCCTGGAGTAAAAATTTTGTCTTCTTTTTCTTTGCAACTATCAAGCATAATAAAATGAATGGTTATAGTCATTGCTTTAAAAATGATGATTGAATGGAATTTTTTAAATCCTGCTAATTTTGATAATTAAGATTATATTCAGACAAATTCATAATTTTCACTAAAAAAAAACAACTAGAGTAGTCAAAATATCCAAAACCATTGTCCATTTGAAGTTTCAGAAAGTCTTTTGCGTGTACTAATTGCATTAGGCCTTCGGGCGTTTATCTGAATTCAGACTACTTTGGGTATTTCCACAGGGCACTGAAGGATGCATTCACTCATTAAGAAAAGTAAGAGATGTAAGAATCAGCCAGTCAGATGTAAACAGCATCAGGTTCTATTCTGCTTTCGTAATCAATGTGATCTACAATGCAGTGACCTTAGCGCCCATTCCCAATCGTGTTTTTTTCCGGGTTATCTCCACTTGTTTAGGTTATAAATAATCCACAGTCATTTTCATACTACCCTTTGGAGATACGGGCAGTCATGTGGCACAGAACACATAATATGAGTATGCTAGTGTGGTTTTTGTGATTTTTTTTTCCTTTTTGCATAAAATGTAGGCACTGTTGACTTCACACTTCCCTCTTCTTTTCCTTTCTGTGAGCACAGACACGATGCCGAGAGCTGCAGCAGCCATCCTGTAACTATGAGAAACAAGCACGATACTAAACGTGGCAAAATGTTAAATCACAAAGAAGCTAAATCCTTCATGACAGAGGTAAGCTGCTGCTTAAGCCTCCAGACTATCTACATACAGACTTTGAACCAAGTTTAAAAAGAGAACCATTCTCGCTCATACCATGACTGGTAAGATTGCCTCTCACTGATAGCAAAATGCCTATCTAACATGCACACAGTTTGATAGAACAGTGTATTTCCCTTTTAAAAAAGGTATATATGTGCATTTGGGGGAACTATACTAGCCAAACAACAATAATACCATAACGTAAGTCTAGAAGGGCAGGGATGTTCAGTTTTATTTGCTTTAGTATCTCCAGAATTTAAAGCAATGATTGACAGATAGTAGGCCTGCAATAAATATTTGCTGGCTGAATGAATAATGTAACTATAGGCGGAATTGCCTCCCGAAGTACATGCTCTAGATTCACTTTTGCAGGATGCATTTTTAGCTGGGTCTCTGAAACCTGACAGCCACTAAGTGTATCTTACAGCCACAGTTTCATGCAGCCTCAGAAATCAAAAACATGAATGACAGGAACCCTCTAAATTTGGTGAAATCTTATATTTGCTTTACTATAATATATATTAACTATAATATATATTAAAAAACAAGTTTTAGAAGAGATCAGCAAAAGGACCTGAGCTGTCAGGTCCATAGAGAGGCATGTTATGTATACCTGGATACACCTGCTGTTTGGCTGGGGTGCATGGATCCTTTGTGCGATCACCCAAGCAGGACGCGATCTGGTAAGAAGGCTGCCTTGGTCACCAACATGTCATCACAGAAGTCATAGTTTATCACCTCCTCTTTACATTTATCATCAGGGAGATGCTGGAAATTCATGAAGCATAAAAGTGTTTCTTGCTAAACTTTGGGCTTTATGTATATACTCACAGGTATTTTGCTCTCATTAACAGCCCTCATTTCTCAATATTCTAGAAGTATCAAATGATACTTGGGCGAATTCCAGGCCTAAATAATTCAACATGATTCATCGTCCCTCCATCTATCTTTAAAAGATGTTTTTAAAAGAGAATTCTTCCTCTTATTCACTGTTACAAAAATGTCTTGCCATTTTTTCAGCTCTCAATATGCTATTTAAGAAAATACTTTATATATGCACAATTTCTTGCAGGGTGTGAGAGAGGAAAGCAAGTGAGAAAAGTGATCTAAATAATTAGAAATGAAGTTCCCTATCCTGTCGACAATGAATTTTTCACTCTCTGAAAAAAAAAAAAAAACCCAGAATCACCAATATTATTATCTATCCTTTTTGAGGATTTCTAGTAAAAGCTTCTTCCTGGTTCTTCTAAGCTAGTCTCTTCTCAGTCTTTAAACCTGCGCTAACTCTATAAGAAAACATCAACGGGGCCTTGGGGGGATTTGTGTGCTGGAGAAGTCCTGCCTGTAGTGTCCAAGAGGGATAAATTGCTCTCTCCAGAACAGTCTAAACTAGCCCAACAGTTTGCTTCAGGGAAGCCTGGAGGAGCAGCCTTTTCTCTGTTTTTAAAAATAAAAACACATGTGGGGAGAGGAAAAAAAAAAACAAAAAAAAAACCTCGTATCTGGTACCGTAAGTTCAATTTCCATGAATGTGCCACATGCTGGCTAGAAGATACACAGTTCTTAGTTTTTGCACAAGAATTCGGTCAAGACTAGGAAGACCTTTTAGTTTTCTACCTTCCTCTGCAGTGCACTGGCTCCAATAAGAGCGGTAGTAAATGCTGACATTTCCCTAAATCGTGCCCGGATGTTACTTACAAAAGACAAATTTGGAAGTTGCTTGCCTCCTTTTGTCCTGCCTATTGTTCTCCACCCAGGATTTCCCCCACCTGTGAATGAGTCTATTTATCTGTCTTTGGAGAATTTGTGCTGTGTTTGCTTCTGCAAAAAAGTAATTGGATTCCTCTGTGGATTTTTGACCCGTGCTATAACCTCACCCATCACCTCTTCTCCAGCTAGCTCAAGGGAGAGCGGAGCTTTATTTATGAAGAGTCAACTGACAGGCCAGAGACACGCAGTAATGAAATGCTGGGATCAGGTGGTGGCGGCTTCAGCTCCTTTCACAGGACACTGAGCAGGAATGAAGACTCAAGGGCACCTTTCAGGGAAAGGCAGAGACGGGACTGCGCGGGGCTGGGGGAGGCGGCTCTGCGGAAGCTCCCGTCAGCATCTGTCCTTCAGAAACATTCCCAGCTGTGCAGTTAGCCTGGTTTGTGGGAGAATGGAACAGTTCACCACAGAGACGCAATATGCTGCAAACTATTTTCTAATCTCGAAGGATTTCAGGCATAATCTATGAAGCAAAGGAAAGTACGACCGTTTCACACATTATCTCCCAACCTCAGCGTCCCAGGAGCACCCCTTTTACAAGTCTGTGGTTTAGGCCTCTTTGGGCCTGGAGGTTGGATCACTATTTTGGGAACTGACAACAGGAACAGTCAGTTTGGCTGTGTTCATGCTCTTGAGTGTATTTAAGCAGCCACAAAATTTGGCTTCTTAATATGAAATGACACCTGATATGAAACTGTCCCCTAAGGAGGTGTCAAACACAAAAATCCACCAGAAACAAGGAAGGATGAATCCAGATGATCATGTACACAGAGCCAAGGCTCATCTATGTGTAGTAAAAGAAACTGGTAATGTGAAAGTTGTAACAAATTTTAAACAGTTTCCTGCATGCCCTATTGGGAAGAAAAAAAATCATCCTTTGGGGCTCGTTGGAGGATAGAAAGCTTTCTAGAGGCCATGTCAGAAAGATTACAAAAATATTTCAGAGAATACCTAATATTCAGTGCCTGTGAAAATCCAGGAACTATGTTAAGTGTTTTTAAAGCATGATTTCATAGGCTCATAACTAAATTCTTTCGAGGAAAGTGCTATTATGATACCTGTGGTACAGTTAAGAAAACTGAGGTTTAGAAAGACCAAATAATGAATAGCTAACCCAAGTCTGTCTGAGTCCCTTGCCCCAAAATCTTAACTGATAGATCCTCTTTAAAATTTACCCCAAATTTCAAACAGGCATTATACCAACTAAAACTAAGAAATAATCATCTGGAAAATGTTAATAGAATAATCTCATTAAATAGACAGACTTGAAGTACATGCATTTGAAGAAATTCAAATGTTTGCCCTATATAGTAAATGATTTGAGACTATCCAGTTTGTCAAAATGAGAGCCTTTCCTTTGAAATACTGATCTTTAAAAATATGGGCACCATGCCATTTTTGTTTTTAGCACAATGCTTATGGGACTTATGCCATCCCTCAGAAACTCTGTTTTCATCTATTCAGTTGTTTCAAATGTCCACACACTACTAGGTGAAGGTACATGGCTGTCCGAAGTTTTCTTACTGAGAGTTACTTTAACTCACATCGTTAAAAGCTTCAATTTCTCCTCAAGAAAAGCACTGAATGGGTCAGGGGCAGGAAGTGCCAAGTTTGAGCAGCAGTGTTAGTTCTGAGAGCGCTAATATTTATTTTCCCCACTAGAGGACAGTGCTTGAAAGAGTAACACTGCTTACCTCTGAGGTTAGGCTGTACCAAGGACTGGAACAAGCTCCTCTTTGTTACTTTCCAAACCCACGTGCAAAGCACATAAAGATTTTATTTCTTTGGAGGAAAAAGGAGAAATAAATATGTTTGCTCTAACTTGAGGCAGAAATCAATGATGATGCTGTCTAAACTTGCTGAGCACAGAGAAAGAGGAACGCAGGCACAATTTAATATTCGGAATTACCAAAGAGTAAACGAAAGAGGATATCCTTATAAACATATATGAAATCCTTTTACAATAAACTCTTTAAAAAAAAGGAAGCTGTGACTAAGTGCTCAAAAAATTTCTCAGTTGCTCTGCTTTGATGATCAGTAGAACTTACTATGGCCAAGAACTTATTTCAAAAATATCTTCTTTTCCTTCTTCAGTATAATATCATACATGTTGTATGGTATAAAACACCACTCAAAATTATTTAACATTATGAAATGGTCAGGCTTTGTACTTTGCAGAAAAGAATATTTGTTGAAATTTTTTGGGGGGGTTCTGAGGATTGAACTCAGGGCCTTGTTCCTCCTGGGCAAGAGCTCTGCTGCTTAAGCTAAATCCCCAGCTCTAAGGAGGTGAGTATCGAAAGGAAAACACTAAAGGGTATTTCTGAAGGCAGATTTTCAAAGGCTGTAAAACCCCTTTTTGGTTACCTGCGTGAGTCTTCTAGCAAGAACATCATTAATTAGGCTGACTGCCGAGTGGAGGCATTGATTCTTTAAACCAAAATTAAAGCCCATAATCCCAGGGCTTGACCTTGCTTTAACAAGGATGACGAGGACCCTGAGGGACTACTTGAACATTTCTACTTTTCAAATGGGGCTGGTGGGAATGAAGGGAGAAAAAAAGAAGCGACAGAATAAAGAAGTTTATCAAAGGATACAGTCAACTCAGATGATTCTCAGTCAGCAAGGCGTCCCTGAGTGCCTATGGAGTTACAGAACTGAAAAGATCAGAGTGCCCAGCACCGTGCACCGTGCGGTAGGAGATCAAATGGATGCAGTCAACAATACAAAGGTAACATGAGGAAACAGAGGAAGTGGAAAGCAGTCAAATGTAAGAGTGGGGGAATGAAGGGTACTACTTCTACCCCAATTCAACCGAACAAGTCCCCTTCCTTCTAAAAGGTTACATTGTAGTGGAAAAGTCACCCTGACCATTGGCTCCTCTAGCTGCAGGGCGCCCTGTCTGAGGAGTACCGGGTATTCATTCTCATGCTTTGACCTGAAGAAAACAATTTGGAGAACCTGGAAAGCAATATTTCTAAGAACAATCACTATCATCTAGAAAATGAAGAGTTTTGCCCAACCCTCCCTCGCTGTCCAAAAAAACTCAGTGAGTGCAACAGTTTCTCTGCATAGCAAGATTACAGGCAGAGCCACTCCATGTGTGAATGGACAGGAAACGGGAGCAGAAGCAACTCTGATGTTCTTCACAGAGCTCTTTCTGTTGGGGTCCATCATGATCTCATAGACCGCTAATTTCCAAGGAAAAAGCTTTTTGTAGCTTTCATTTCAGATGTACAAAGAGTTAGCTACCGGTACGTGAACATCTGATCATTTAAAGGATCTTCAACTAGGAAAATGTTAAAGCAGGAATTATCTTAACAGTTAAATAATTGTCTTTCAAATTAATTTGCTGCAATTGTAGAATATTGGATCTGGAAGAGTTCTGAAGATCTTTTATGTATCCCCCTCATCCATCCTTCCACTCCCATGAATGGATAAGAAAATAGAAATCGAGATTTTTTTTTCCCTTGAGTCAAGAACAACTTTTTGGAAGAACCGGTCTTCTAAGATTCTCAGCCCTATAGGTTGTTCAGCTGAGAACTATAAGTATGAGATTACATGTGCATATAAAAATAAAATGACTTTAAAACCATCACGTTATCCAGTGGCATTTGCTTGCTAAGGAATTCTGCACTCTACAGCTAATCAGAAATATATTTATAAGACATATTGAAGTTCAAATATAAAGAGTAATGAAAAAAGTACACAAATACTATTTATTATATGTTGTCACGGACCAACCAGGTTATTTCCAGTCTTATCAAAATCAAGATGGCAATAAAATGTCTCCTTGTCCTTCCAACCTCCTTATTAAAATGCATTAAATTTGTTTTTCTCACACACAGAAAGATAAGGTAATTAATTATAGGAACTGCTTATCAGCAAAATGTGAAAGAGTAGGCGTCAGTAACTGGAGTTTTAGGGCAGACTAGGTTGTGAGAATTTTACTTCACAGTTACTGAAAATAAATACGTGGCAAATAGAAGGCAGGGGATTATCTTCTCTCCAGAAAGCAGAAAAGCAGAGCGGTTGATTCTGCAAAATGGGCAGCCAGCTCTCTGCTGTCGTGTTTTCTTGTCTGTCAATAAAGATATTCGGAGAGAGGAAGAGATGATGGGGAAATGGGTTCTCGACCTGGGGTCAGTCAGTACCTTCAGTCTTGAAAAAAGACTGTGTCAATATTGAAGTCATTTGCGTTTAATTTCTGCAGCTTTACATGTCATAGTCACAGGTTATAATTTCTGCCACGAAGTAAACCAGCGAAAATCACTTGTATTGATCTGAATTAGGTTTTTGGCCTAATTCATCGGAAATATGTAAATCATCTGAATATGAATGCATATTCAGATGATAAAGCCTCAAGGCTAAAACAGCTGTTTTTGCAGAATATGTCGTTCTATGATACTGTCTACCAATCTGTTTACATATCTATCTTCCTATTTGCTAATCTTGTTCTAAAGCTTTTTTCAGCTGTAGAACATTTAAAAACTTATCTGAAAATGTAAGATCAAAACAAAGATGTTCTGGCTGGATCTGGGGAGAAGCCCATACTCAAGCTGGTTCTACCATGTCCCCACTTCCCTTCTCCCCATCTTTCCTTGGAAGAAGAGAGATGTGTGTGTCTGGGAAAGGGGCTGTGGTGGTTGAAGGAATAAGTACGCTGAGGCAGCTGCCTTTGGTAATCTCGAAAAGAAATGCTGCAAACAGCCTGTGCAACAATAAAACAGGCTGCTTCAGCTTTTACCAACACCAGGGATGAAGAATTCATAATCACATATATGATCACGGTTTTTAAATTGTACTGACTGGAAACACTACAGCGAAAATCAACATACATTCTAAATAATGGGTCTTAAGTATTAAATATCCCCCGAATCATAGCCCATGTATGAAAAGGACTCTGAAGCCATCGAGGGGTAGAAGAATTCAGGAAGAATCAACTGTTGGCCATTTATAAAGACGTATCTCAGTGTACAGTTCCTAATTTCTTTGCTTGCATTTTTTAATTTCACCACATAAAAAAACCTATTTTGGCCATGACTCAGTACTTGTATCGTTGGCCGAGTGGCGGATAACCACACGTTGGAATGGGGGCTGGCTAGGGACTCCGCACTCTGAGGGCTTCACAGCTGCTCAATCTCCCTCTTCTGCCAGCTGCCACACGTCATTGTGTGCGCAGGCCCACAACCCTCTGCTGCTTCCCCTGCCTCCCCGTCCTCCCCCTGCTCTCTACTCAGACTTTTAAATCAGAGAAAACTGCCTTCCTCCGTAGACAGATTCCAGATGAAGAATTTTCTTATTGAGCATCTGTCGTGCATGACCCAAAATTAGAGGATGTTTGGTTTTAGTCCTAATAATTCTGAGACACTCTGAAGGCATCTACTATGAAAAATACAAAATACAGCAGATGTTTAAACTTAAGGGGAAAAAACCTTTTGTTACGGTAAAAGACACATTGCCATTAATTCCCCTCACAACACTCACCCTTGTTTTGAACACATTTTCTTAGTGTTCTTGCCACTTTCTGAAGCAGATCTGGAAGTCCCCTCTCATGAATTTCTTTAGTTGTACTGTTGCGACTGCCTCAATGTGCTAAATTAATTAAAAACATTTATCTTTCATGGTCACTTGGACTTTGGGAAAGCACCAGGCATTGCATAGTGCCCGATCTGATGAGTGAGGTGGATGAGGACACACTATAAAGTTTTTTATAGCCTGACTTTCTATTGGAGAACCGGAGGCAGCAGTGAATAGTGACTAGGCATTCACTCTATTTTTGATCACTCCTCGTTAAAGACACTTAAAAAGAGGCAAGAACAATGGGATAAGTGTGTTCAAAGTTCAGGGGAGAATTTTGAGGGGGATTAATGGCAATGTGTCTTTCACTGTAATAACGTTTTTCTAATTTTAACATTCATTGTATATTTTGATCACATCTTGTAGCTGTACTACAGTGGCAAAGCGTTTCACTTTTTTAAGTAGAATCCTGAACCCTAGAAGTAACTCATGAGATCACTCAAATAAAGCCTAGTTGATTAGACCTTATAGTCCCAGTGACAACACTGTATAGTAAACTTTAGAAGAAATAGGGGAGTAGATGAGTTACAATTGCCCATGACAGTGTAATGGCCAGGGTGTGTCTGAGTGTCTTCTTACACACGGGCTCAGCTTCCCTCTGTGCGGAATGCGTCTGACTCTCTGGTACTTTCGAGGTCAGGAAGGATGCTGTTACCTTGAAACTAATATGTCTTAGTAAATTTGGATCAGCGCATTAGTCCCAGCACTATAGCAGTTTCTAGTACTTGGACAGAAATCTCAACCCTACATGGATCTCTCTTCTCACATGTATGTATTGGGAAGGAGGGGCCAAAAGATGGGGGGAGGTAATTCTAATTGATTTAAAAAATATCAGTTCTTTTCAAATATCAGAGTCCTTAAGGCTTTAAATGAACAAAAATGGAAACAAAACTTTTGTAAATAAGGAGGGAGGAGGGGGTGAAGGGAGGGGAGGGGAACGGATAAAAAGAAGCAGCAAGATATATCATGTATAGGTACAAATCCCCTATGATGAATGCTATCACTATGTGTATCTAAAGTGTACCACTAAAATTAAAACAAAGAAAAAGAGAGGAAAAAAAATGAGCACTCATTTAGAACAATTGGTAATCCATTCATCCAATAATTCTTCAAGCAGATGTTTATTGAGTGTCTGACATATACCAGATGCTGGGCCAGGTTTAGTTTAAAATGAGCAAGGTACTTGTGCTTCCTCAAAATTTATAGGCTTGTGCTGCAGACATAGAACTAAGCAATAAGGACTGATCATGTACAGGCAGAAAATGTGCAGAGTCTTGCAAGAAGAGAGAAGGGCATCACAAGCCATCCTGGAGGTCAGAGTGATACCGAGATGAGCTGGGCTAGGGGAGGCAGATATAAGAGTTGTGAGAAGTGAGGAGGAAGAAATAACCAGGCACCAGAGTTTGAAGCATCTTGTGAATCAAATTAATTTATCTGACCTTGATCTACTTTCACATTTCTCAGACTTTGATATCGTAGTATGGCCAACTCCTCAAACTGTAGAATAAAGAAGAAATGTCTTCTGGGAGCGTGCTTTTGCTAAGCAGTAATTTAAAATATTTGTTACTAAAGGATTAGAATACAACATCTACACACAATTATTAAATAAATCATGAGATTTAAGATATTTTGTGCATGTGGTAGGTAACTTCAGGTTCTATCTCCAGACCTGCTCTTTGAGTTACCTTTCTCATTGCTCAGACAAAATACTCAGCACGCAAAGGTAAGGGAATAGAGGCTTATTTAACTCACAGTTCGTAGAGGTTTCAGTCCATAATCAGCTGGCTCCAAGGCAGGGTGGCCTGGCACACAGGCAGAAGGCAGCAAGGTAAGCAAGGGATGCAAGCAAGGGAATAGACAAGTCTCTTTCTGTCCCTTATATCTTATCCGGGCTATCTGCCCTTAGAGTGGGTAGCGCTCCCACCCTGAATCCCAGCACCCTTAATCCTAATATCACATCCTTGGTCCCAGCAGAATGATGTCAAACCAATCAGTGCACTAATTTAGAAATCACACACTCTAGATCCAGTTACCTCTGAGAACACCCCACCTACGACCCACATGAGGCTTTGGGGGGACATCTAGACACAAACCATAACACCTGCTCTTTCCTCTGCCACTAGGCAAACCCTTATGGAACAGTTGGCAGAGCACATTGTGATGAGGGCCGTTTAGGAGTCTGAAGCAGACCGGTGACAGGAGCCAATTTGCGGTTTAGAAAGACCCCAGGCTGTGAGGGAGATCATGATTCGGAGAGGAGCGAGAGTGAAAGCAATTAGAGCTGCTAGGAGGCTATTTCAGTCACTGAGAAGAGAAATTACACTGGCTCCCACTCAGGTGGTTGCAACGGGGATTAAAACATGATTTGCAAGATATTAGAGTCATGAAATCAATGGGAGAGTTGTTGATTCATTTATTGATTTAATAAACTGTTATTGACTGGCCCCCGTGTTCCGGGCATTGTTCTAAACTCACAGCAGGAAAGAACACGGCAAGAGTCCTGCCTTTCTGGGGCAAAGAGACAGACAAAGCGAAACATACGAGAAATTAACTCAGTTGTGTTAATCAGACACAAATGCTCCCAAAGGAATGAACCGGATAAAATGGTATTTTCTTGAGGAGCATGTAAAGTGGCCTGGAGTGGGATTGGGAGCGTGAACAGGAAGTGAGGCAAACATGGTGAGTGAATGACAGTCCTATATGGAAACCAGGGACACAAGAAGCAGCAATACTGTGTTTGAAAGAATGATGTTGAGTTCGGTTTGGAAGATTTAGGAGGTATGTGCACAGAAGAATTGCTTTAGAAACTGTACTAAAAATATGAAGTGGTGATAGAAAAACATAAATACTCAAGAGCATGCATGTGCACACCTCTCTCTCTCTCCCTCTGTCTGTCCCTCTGTCTCACAATATGGAACACCTTCCACTCCCCAAGATGGGGAGGACTCAAAACAAAGCAGCAATATGAAATGAGGGGGAGGTCCTAGGGACCTCCTGAGCAGGTATGAGGGTTTGGACGACAGATCACTTATTCTTTATTAGCTTAAGATCATCATCATCATTTGTGTAATAAACGGCCGGTTCCTCTGCAGTCAGTAGATACAATCAGTTGTGTGATGGTTTATTTGGTGCATGTGTCCTTTGCTTCTATTAGTCGAGATAACTGTGTGTGTGCACGGAGCTTCAACCAGAGCTCTGCGCTGGGTGGACTCCAGACAGCACTTGCTCCCTGCCCACCTGGACTTCGAAATAGCGCCGGTCCTGTTCCCAGAGACTCCAGGCTATAATGAGGCCTGCGTCCAGCAGCTCCAGGAAGCTGTTAAGATAATGCAGGAATCTTGCGTTCTTCCTTGCAAGTTCCCCAGAGCTTCAATTAGGGAATTTAAAACCCCAAATTCCAAGTATGTGTTGACATTGAAAAACCTTCATTTTTTTCTTCCCCAGAAAGTGTGAGACAATAAAACCTCCAAGGTATAAAAGGAGGAGGCCCAAGAAACCCTTTCTAGTAAGAAGAGCCGGAACAGTACAGAAGCAACCCTTCATCTACCCTCACCCTCCACCAGTTCTTCCACCACTACAGAACATCTTTCTTCAACTGCTATTGCTTGAAAGTGTTAACATTTACATTGACCTTTATGTTGGTCACTTGGCTGGAGACAGTTCTTGGTGAGTATGATGTAGTATGGATCTGCCCATTGGCTTACACTGAAATTGTTTGTAATTATAAAAGCCACAGACCTCACCTGTGAAGTCTTCCAACAACAACACTGCAGAACACCCTGCATTCAAGAAAAGGTGCCTTCTTGAAAGAACACTTTACTTACTTTGAGTAAAGGAAAGCACATTTTCTGATGTGCAGCATTAAATAGGGCTTTTCACAGGCCCCTGCAGTGAATGGAAATGAGTGATTACCTCCCAGCCATGCAGTTAAATGTTAAGAGAAGGTTTAAAAACCATCGTGCGCTGAGCAGAACCTAAGAGACGAACATCTCAGGTGGAGGTTGACCTGTTAATTGGTTATTCAGAAAGACTAGATATTAAAAGAAGAAAAAAGAATATGAAATTGATAACATATGCTTATCCAGATAATATGTGCATGCACATATTCCAAAGTTAAACGTGGCTGGCCCCTGCAGGATTTGTCTTGGTTTTTCTGCCTTTTCCCCCAATATGCTTTGCATGCCTAAACTCTGAGGCTATTTTTATACTTGTCTAGGTTTCAATGCCATAGAAACCAAAATTCCATAATTTTCCAAGTCTAGACATAAGGGGATATCCAGTGACCACATTACGCGTGCCCATTTGTTGTTGTTTCTTTTTTTTTTTTTTTCTGGGAAAAATCAGTTGGATTCTACTAATGTAATCTATGAACTGCCTTCCCAAACCAAAGACTGGATGTACCTGTTACCACCTTTCTTCTTAAGAATAATATAAAGCCCAGGCAGATATGTTATTGAGAAATACTGTATGTCATTTCCACATTAGGCTGACACTTGAAAAATAGATTTAACGTAGTGTTAAAATAACACAAGGTATTGTGTTTTCAGTGTAGATCTATGAGGGAACTGAAATTTTAAAAATGTCATTTGCCTAATGTGATTTAACACTAGCAAGAAGACTATTCCAACTTGGGGTCTTTTCATTTCGTTTTGTTCTGTTTATGTGTGGGTGTGTTTCCTATTAGGAATCTCTATCTACTTGGAGAAAGCGGAGAGAGAAAAAAATTTAAAGAGTCGAAGAAGACCTATAGTGAGGAAAATCTGTTTGGACCCTCTGTGTTGGCGAGTTTCGCTGGCCAGCGGTAGGAGCAGAGTATGCCAATGGGTTGCCCTTCGTCCTGGTACATTCACCACTGCTCATCTGTCTTGCAAGCTTAAAAATGTGATGTGATTTATATTCCAGAGTCAATCCAGTTGTATACATCTTTCTTTTTCAGATGGCATAAAGATGTGCATACAACCAGAACATCTTTAAATTTATAAAACAAAAAATATAACAATCAAGTTGAATGGACAGTCATGTCAACCTGACCTGCACATTCTTTTTCCATCCTCACAACAGAAGTTACATATGAGATGCCAAATTATGGCTAGAACAAGCAAGATTTTATATATGACTCAAAAGTATACCATGACAGACTTCAGTAGCCATCTGCACAATTGGGAATCGATCACTAAGCTTCCTAGACCAAGGTCTGAGTCAGCCTTAATACTGGGATCTAAATTGCCAGTGTTGGCCTCTGGCAGAGCATTTTCCAATGCTTCTTTGGCTAAATAATGCCTCTTAAATTTATTACATTAGCACAGTTAATTATACTATTGATAATCCGTGAGGCCATGGATCCATTATGGGTTTTTTTTAGATCTCACAAAATATATTTGTGTTTAGCCCTCGTATTGGTCATGGTTCTATTTTCAGAGAGTGGCCATTCATTTTATTCAAATCCAGTCCTCAAACCCCACCTAGAGAACCATTCGAGGACTTTATATATACCTGGGACAGCAAAATAACCCGTTTTTATCAGGTCAACATAATAAATTAGACAATAAACAAAAAAACTAAAACCATGGAAGTGATACCACTCATTTAAGAAAGCTACCTCTTAATCTGATGTTTCATTGAGAAAAATCTCCAGCAGCTCATTTGTAACATGAAACTATTATTCTGGAGAACACTTTTCTCATAAGGAATTATAAAAAATTTAAATAAAAATTCTTCCACCAAGTAAGTTTGTTAAATTTTGCCTTTACTGTAGCAGACCTTGATTTAACTGTCATCCATCTGTAAATACTGGAGAAGAAGTTGCTCTCACTGTGAGGGGATAATAACTGGTGGTTTTCCAGTGTAACTGCTGTGAGACAGGACGGCATTGTGCAGACTGCAAACACTTGCACAAAGGGTTTGGCTTATGTAGGGGGTAAAGTAAGGGCATGAAAGAGGAAATACTACTTTCAAACCCATTACAAATATCACGAAAAGATTTTTTAAAGACAGTGCCATGAGTTAAGGAAGGTGACATTCCCAGACATAATTACGCTCCCACACACAGAGAAAGGTGTTCTGCAGTTATGGGTGGCAGAAAGCCCAGCACATTTCAATTTGGGTTATGTTATATATATATTGGAGAGGAAAGATGGATAGGTGGTAATTACTTAGAGAAGATCACTAGTATCGAGGAGTTAAGGATGTTAGTGGGACCACATTTTCCCGTTTTTCAGCCCAGAAGAAATGGAAGCAAGACAGAGAGAGACTTGAACAGCAGCTCCGAGAGCTGGCTCCCAGGTGGACGAGGCAGGGATGGTGCAATTCAGGAGCAGGAAGAAGTCCCTCCCCCAAACAATCCTGTCTTTATTCTCTGCCAGGGAAATTCCCCCACAGAACTTCTCTAGGACAACTCTATTTTTTTTAGCAAACTCAAAATACCATAGGGGATAAAAAGACATTAAGCTGCTGCCAGTTGTTTACTCCTTCGTAGAAAATAATTTAAACATTTATTTGACAAAAGCTTATTTATGTATCAGTCCTGCAATAGCTATTGGGGATCCAATATGCTATTAGGAGCTTATCGATATTAGGTCCTAGTAGGGGAGATAACCATCCAGCAAATAACCCTGAAATGAGTGTTGCAGCCTGAGATAAGAGTTGTGCAGAGAAAAGGCTGGTTTTAAAAGAGTGCTGACTTCATGTAGGCTGGGAAGTTTCAGGAGGAGTGATCATTGAGCGAACCGTTGAAGGATGAATGGAAGGTAACTAGGTAAAGAGAAGTACGGCAAATCGCCTTACGAAAGATAACAGTGTGCTCACTATCCATAAAAAGAAGGCCTATTTAACCATAAAACGAATCCACTACTGATAAATGGTACAGCATGGTGAACCTTGAAAACATTTTACTAAAAAGTCACTTATGTGAAATGTCTATAGTAGGCAAATCCCTAGACACAGAAGTCAGGTTAGCATTTGCCAGGGTCTGGGGATAGGAAGGATTGAGAAATAACTGTGTAATAGAAATAGACTTTCTCTGGGGAGGAAAGAGATAGTCTAGACCTGGAAAATGGTGATCATTCTATAACACTGTAAACATACTGGAATGTCATTAAGTTGTCCACTTTAAAATGGCTGAAGTGGTGAATTGTAGGTTGTGTCTATTTTACAATGAGACAGAGGGAGGGATTGGGAGAGAGAAAAGAAAAGGAAGAAAAGAAGGAAAAGGAAAAGAAAAAGAAAGAGAGAGAAGAGCAGTATGCTCCAAGGTCCTTTAGAATCTGAAAGACAGCAGTGTGGGAGAGAGGTAGAGACAACGGGGGAAGAAGAGAGAGGACATGAGGCTAGGCGAGAGCACACGGGGGTGTAGTGTCCATTAAGATTCGGTCTTTATCTTGAGAAGCCTGGGAAGCAGGACGCAAAGAGGGTTCCCCATATGCAAATCAATAAATGTAACACAACACATAAACAGAAGCAAGGACAAAAATCACACAATCTCAAAAGACGCAAAAAAAGGTCTTTGTCAAAATCTGACATCCATCCACGACAAAAACTCTGAAGAAAATAGGTATAGAAAGACCTTCTCTCATTCTGCTAAAAACCATTTACAACAAATCCACTGCCAACATCATGTTACGTGGGGAAAATAAGAAGCTTTCTTTCTCTCTTCTCTTTTTTTCTTTCTCTTTCTTTCTGGGACACTGATCGATCCCAGGGTCTCCTGCATACTAGACGAGTGTTTTACCACTGAGCTACCCAAGCCCTGAGAGTGAGGTTTTAATAACTGGAAAGAAAGGTATGGTGTGCAATCAGATGGAGGAGGTTTGGAGTGATGGAGGAAAGCTGTAGCACAGGGGTGGAGCTCTTACCTAGTATGTGGGAGGCCCTGGGAATGATATCCAGCTCAATGAAAATAAAAAACTCATTCTTAATTTGATAGTTATCTTTTATGTATGTATATTGTGGGGAGCTGGTATACATGCCACATCTTAATCCTTTCTACTTCTCTTCTCCCCTCCCTCCCTCTCTAGAGTCCCTTCCTATCTTCAAAAGGTCTACCGCCCTGTTCCTATTATCTATCTTTCATTTTGCTCTTAAAATTATTTATACTTTGGGTTTCTCCTATAAGAGAACCATGAGATATTTAATCTTTTCTGTCTGATTTATTTCTCTTAGCATTATATACATTCATTTTTCTAAAAATGAAAAATTTGTTCTTCTCTATGGCTGAGTAGTATTCCATTTTATATAGATAAACAGATAGATGCCACATTTTCTTTATCCATTCATCTGTGGATGGACATACAGTCTGCCTCCAAGATTTAGCTATTACGAGTTGTGCTGCTATAAACATGAGAATGCATATATCACTGTAATATGGTATTTTTAACTGTCAGGAAGATAACTAGGAGAATAGAACAGAATTCCTAGTTTTAGTTTCTTGAGTAATCTCCATACAGACTTTCTTAATAGCTGTTCTAGTTTACATTTCCACAAACCACGCACAAGAATTTCTTTTCCCCTGCAGCCTCATCACAATTTACTGTTTTTTGAGTTCTTGATGAAACCTATTTTTTCTGGAGTAAAATGAAATATCAGTGTTGTTTTCATTTGCATTTCTTTAATGGTCAAAGATGCTGAACATTATTTTAATGTACTTATTTATCATATATACTTCTGAGAATTGTCTATTCATTTAAATTGCTCGTTTTTGATTGGGTCTTTTTTTTGGGGGGGCTAGATTTTTATATATAGTCTATTTGTTATTCCTCTATCCAAAAAGTAACTGGTAAAAATTTTGGCCCATTCTGTGGGTTGTCTCTTCACTTTGTTGACTGTTTTGTTTGCCATGCAGAAGCTATTTAACTTGATATTGTCCCATTAGTTGATTCTTGTGGTTATTTCTTATGTAATTGGGGTTCTGTTTAAAAAGTCCTGGCCTATTTCAATGACTTCAAGAGTTTTACCTATTTTATCTTTAAGCAGATTGTTTCTGTTTTAATATCTAGGTCTTTGATCCCTTTTGACTTTATTTTAGAACATGGTGAGAGATATGGATCTAGATTTAATCTTCTGTGTGTGGGTAACCAGTTTTCCCAGCACCATTTGTTAAAGACGCTATCTTCCCTTCAGTGTGTGTTTTTGCCCCCTTTGTCAAAGATCAAATGGCTGAATGTGTCTGGAGTTGTTTCGGATTCACATGTCTGTTTTTAGGCCAGGACCATGATGTTTTTATCACTATAGCTTTGTAATATAACTTGAAATCCAGGATGATTCTTCCTGTTTTGCTCTTGCTGCCTGGGATTGCTTTTGCTATTCTGGGTCTCTTCTGGTTCCATTTAAATTTTAGGTTTGTTTTTTCTAGTTCTGTGAAGAAGTCTATTGGTATTTTGATTGGGGTTGCATCAACTGTACATATCAATTTTGGTAATATGCCCATTTTGACAATATTGGTTCTGCCTATCCAGGAACAGGGATGCCTTTCCATTTTCTGATGTCCTCCTTGAGCTCCTTTTTCAGCATAGCATAATTTTGTTATACAGGTTTTGAACCTCCTTGGTTAGTTTAATTTCTAAGTCATTTTTATCAAGTTATTATGAAAGGTATTGTTTTCCTTATTTCTTTCCAGGTAGGTTTGTTATTGGTATACAGGAATGCTTTGGATTTTTGTGTGATGATTTTGTATGATGGTGCTTTTCTGAATTTATTAGTTCTGGGAGCCTTTCATTTGAGTTTTGTGGGTTTTCTGTGTAAAAGATCATGTAATCTGTGGATAAGGATAGTTTGAATTCTTCCTTTCCTATATATTTTTATTATTATTATTTATCTTGGCTGATGCTCTTGGCTAAAGTTTCAAGTACTATACTGAACAGGACTTGTCAGAGTAGACACCTTTGTTTTATTCCTCATTTTAGACTAAATGTTTTCACATTTTCCCCATGTAATATGATGTTGGCAGTGGATTTGTTGTAAATGGTTTTTAGCAGAATGAGATAAGGTCTTTCTATACCTATTTTCTTCAGAGTTTTTGTCGTGGATGGATGTTGGATTTTGACAAAGACCTTTTCTTTTGCATCTATTGAGATGATTGTGTGATTTTTGTCCTTGCTTCTGTTTATGTGTTGTGTTACATTTATTGATTTGCATATGGGAAGTCCACTTGTTCCCATTTGTACATGTTCCTTCTACTCTCCAATATCTATCCTCCACTTTACTCCTTACTCTTTGGGTTTCTCACACAAGAGGAACAATGTGATATCTAAACTGTGTTTCTGATTTCACTTAACATTATGATCTTGAGGTACATCCATTTACCTAAAAATTACTCAAGTTTATCCTTCTTTATGGCAGGATAGTACTCCATTGTATATTAATACCGTGTTTTCTTTATCCATTCATCTGTTGATGGGCACATGGGATGTTTCTAAGATTTAGCTATTATAAATTGTGCTGCCATAAACATGGGTATGCATATATCACTGCAGTATGATATTTTTAACTCTTTGGGGAAGATACTTAGAAGGGGCACAGCTGGGTCAAATGGAACCTCTCTACTGATTTCCATACTGGTTGTACCAATTTACATTCCCACCAAGAGTGGAGAAGAATTCCTTTTTCCCCACAGCCTCACCAGCATTTGTTATTGGTTGATTTCTTGATGACAGCCATTGTTTCTGGAGTGAAATGGAATCTCAGTGTTGTTTTAATTTGTATTTCTTGAATGACAGGGATGTTGAACATTTTTTCATGTATATATTTGCTATTTGTACTTCTTCATCTGAGAAGTGTCTGTTCATTTCAGCTGCCCATTTTTCCATTGGGTCTTTAAATTTGGGGGGTCTAATTTTTTTAAGTTCGCTATATATTCTAGATGTTAATCCTTTATTTGAGGAGTAGCTGGCAAAACCTTTTTCCATTCTGTGGGTTGTCTTTTCACTCTGTTGGTGATTTCTTTCACTGTGAAAAAGCTTTTTAATTTTCTATGACCCCAGTTGTTGATCCTTTGTGGTATTTTCTTGTGCAACTGGGGTTTTGTTCATAAAGTCTTTGCCTACACCTATGCCTTCAAGAATTTTACCTATTCTCTCTTCCAGCAGATTAAATGTTTCTGTTTTTATATTGAGATCTTTGATGCATTTAGATTTTAGTTTAGCGTACCATGAGAGATGTGGGTCTAGGTTTAGTATTCAGCATGTTGAAAGCTAGTTTTCCCAGCACCACTTATTAAAGAGGCTTTCTTCCAGGCAAGACG
>PVJO010008255.1:0-76382 GCA_004026905.1 Hystrix cristata | reverse complement strand
TTCCTCATCTGATAGTGCATTCTCGAGGGCTCTCGGAGAGAATCCAGCACATATATGACACGTCTGGCACAAAGAAAACACTCAGGTCCTCCTCGCTCCACTCCACTCTCTTTTTCTCACTCCTGGCAGTAGATGGTGGGGCAGGAGTGGGCTGGGGGGGTCACATGAGTGTGGAGCTCTGGCTCCTACCACCACTGCCCTCTGGATCCCCGTGTAGCTCTGTGTGTGCCCAGTTCTCTCCTAGAGACAGATGTGGGCTCTGCACAGTGCTGAGGAGTGACAAAGAGGGGTCGCCTCTAATAAGCATGAATTCGATTTGGATTTCTCAGGAAGCAGCATGGGGCACTATCCCAAGCCAGGGGCCAGAAGTGGCCTGTCCTCAACCTGTTTATCATCTAAGCAGACTCCAGGGCTCACAAATGCCTGAGCCCAGGGGAAAGAGAATGATGATTTAGAGCAAAACACGTTTCCACTAACTTGATAAAGAGCCAACCTCTACCTATGTGTTCAAGTGACTGGGAGAATCAGGAGAGCTGGCTCCCTTCCCCGTGGGACTGGGGGTGCGGAAACCGCCCAGAGGCCCACCTTCACAATCCAGCGTGGAGCATGGAGAGCAGCTGGGGCTCGGGCTATGTGACCCGGGGCAGGTCTTTGTCCCACCCAGACTCCAGGGTCCTCTCAGATGAACCCTGGGGTTCCCTCCAGCATTGACTCTATGATTCCGGATATTAATGTCAGTGTTGGGCTCATCTCAAAAGCGAGGGTCTCCAGTATGCCCTTAAGAAGAATTTCAGACAAAGAATGGCACGGGGAGCAGGAGGGCAGGTCACCTCCTCACTCTGTGTCTAGAGATGGACATGTCTTTATGTCTGTAAAGGAGAGACTCAAAGATGCTGCCACTCATTCGGCAACCCTGATTAAAGCCCGTCCCTCTTTGCTTTCTCCCTGTCTGTCTCCCTGTCTGATCGCCACCTTTTGAAAACTACACTGCATTTTGTCACCTCCAGTTCCCCAGTTGCTTCCATCACGTCTGACACTGTGATGCTGTAGCCGTTCATTGCAGCTTTCTTAAATAAATGAAAAAAAAAAAGAGTGGAAATTATACCTCTTAGAATCCGTATCTTAAGGCCATCTTAAGAATGAAGATGCCATTCTGAGAGCAGGAAGACTTGCAACCTGCATCTCATCAGGCTCTTATTTTCTACCTTTTCCCTTTAACTACTTACAATTCCCACTTTACAGATGGAAAAACTGAGACCCTGAGATATGACTTAAAATTTTACATATGTAAAGCAGGAAGGGGCCAGAGAGTCCTTATAATCTTTTAGACTCTTCAGTATTACACTTGAGAGACAATTGAAGCCCAAGGAGTGAGGTGTTGATGGCGTAAGGTCCCACAGTTCAGCAGTGGTAGGGCGGAGATAAGAATTCAGCACCCAAATCATAGTCTGGGGCAGCTTAAAAATCCCAGAACTCAAGCAGCCCTGGTACCCACTCCAGGTTCCCATGGCAACTGTGTGGAGCAAACCATTTTCTTGAAGTAGCATTGACTTATTCTTCATATTGCTTTTCCTTTTCTTTAAGGGAAATACATTCTTCATTCTCCCCAAATGGACTCATTCATGAAAGGAGGAGACTAGGACACCTTCCCAGAATATAGGAATCTAGGCAGGAAATGGCCATCCTGGCTGATGGCAGCTGGAAAGGCCTCTGGATATGCAAGTGTGTCTAAATGAATTAACGGCACAGAGAAAAGCATTCTGGAATACTCTGTCTGGAATTCCTTGATTTATCTGTGCTACCCCTTTCGGCACATCTCTTCCTGAATAACAACAGCTCTTAAACAAGAACGTTACCTGGACCTGCCAACCTTCTCAAAGGCTTTGACTGTCTTTATTACATTTGAACTTGTGGAATAGACAGATATGGCAGGTGTTGCCATTGTGCACATGGGAAACTGAGGCCTAAAGAGTTGGAGGTCACAGGGCTAGTGTGGAACTCCTCAGCAGGTGAAATTCTTTGTCCCTGAAGACAGACCAAAGGGTGAACAACTTGTATGTGTCAGACACTTGGTAGACACTCTGGAAACCTCAGTGGGGGCGGAGCCACCAGGGCTGGAGACAGCAAACAACGAGCGAAACAAACAATGAAAATCCTACAGGATGTTACAATTGTTATGGTAGAAGTACATGTAAAGGGCACTGTAGAATAGCCAGGGATGCATCTGTAAATGGCTTGAATTTAACCTGACAACCGAATGATAGGAAGGAGCAGGTAGGGAGAGTGAGAGGAGGCAATGTTTGGCAGGAACAGCATGCACTGGTGCCCTGAGGAGGAGAGGGCTTTGTACCCCCAAGGAAGTGATGGGAGGCCAAGGAGGGTGTGGCGTGGAGAAGGGAGGGGAGAAGAGGCCTGAAAGTGAGCCTGGAGGGGCAGGCAAGGCCAGATGACTTCAGCCCTTTATAGACCTTCAAAGGCACCTTCACTCTCATACACCCAGTCATGTGGTCATTTGAACTCGTAACTATGCATGTACTCATGTGCACACATATGTACTCACCCATGCATAAACATATGTGGACATGTGTATATACACAAAAGCACATATACACATGATCTCACAACACATTGTCATCTGCACTTAAGCATACTTGCACATCTATGCACACACTGATACACGCTTGCTCCCATATACCCAAATGTGAGCATCCACACACAGTCATGCGTATATACATACACACTTGTATACATAACATCACATGTGCACTGGCATATAAACATAAACACATATGTACATGTGTATACACACCGACAAAAGCATGTATACATAGTTTTCTTACGCCACATTGTCATCTATGCTTAAACATTCTTGCACACCTATTTACACGCAGATGAACACTTTTATGCATCCACACGCCCTTTCATATCTGCACAAAAGCGCACAGACACATTTTCTTGTACACATGCATGCTGTGTTTCATAATGCAGACATTTTTACATACACGGACACATGCTCACTCACACGTAGGTACTTACACGTGCACACGTACAGCCCACAACCAACCCAGTTCAGATGAGCTCTCAGCCATCTGATAAACTTCTCTGCTGGTTGGTTATAATCTTTCATTGGAACTGACACGTTGATAGCCCCAGTTTTTCTAGGAAGTGACCTTCATGCCGGCTATTGATTTCCAGTGGCTATCAGGCGCCTGCCACTGGAGTGACAGGCCCGGTCGGAGGTCAACCCTTAAATAAAGCTTTTGAATTACTAAGCGCCAGCCACTCCAATGAAAATGGAAATTGGCAGCCCTGGTTCCCTTTTATGAGATGGGCTCCCACTGGTGGGGTTTGGGCCCTGAGTGATCACCTCTTGTTCCCGTGCCATAGACCAGAGATGCTGTGGATGCCCACAGGTGTCTGTTTTTGCACGCCAATTGGCTTGAAGGCTGGGAGTGGTGGGAGTTGCCAGGCCCAAGGCTCCCTGCATTCTGCTTTCCAGCAAAGCCTGGGCTATCCCAGCAAGCCTGGCATTCTACTAACGGACAACTGCTGCAGGTCTGGAGGCCTACAGGGGACTTGCTTTGTGTTCTTGAGCAGGTGGGGTTGCCTGTCTGGGCCGGGGTGACTTCCCTCCCCCTACCCCATCCACACGCATCCTGTGTCCCCTCCCATTTCACAAGGCTGTGACAGTCATCCATGAACTGATGGCAGCAGGCACATGCTGAGCTATGTCTAGCTTGGTGTGGGAAGGTGGAGTTGCTGGTATCGTGTTCTATAGCACTGCAGGCAATAACCACAAGGCCAGGTTGGTTTGACGAGCCAGTTAGCTCCAGGTTGTAGCAGCATCTTGGGGTCACAGGGAAAGCAGAGGCATAAGCTGGGTAGTGACTGAAAGAACTACTGATTTTGTGACAAGGCAGTGTCTGGCTTTCGGTGACTGTGACAGCAGATGTGGTCCTTCCAGAAGGACAATAATCAAATCTAACAGCCAAACACCACCCAAAAGCACGTACTGTGCTTCCTTTACTATAGTACCTGCCCTCTCTCTAAAGGTACCTTTTGTCCCCTGCATCTGCATAAGGCCACTGCTCAGCCAGAGACCCTCCTCTGCAGCAGGCCCAGATCCCCTAAGCCCACACAAGCCAAGGAGTCGCTCAACACTCACTTCCATTTAGCCTTACTCCCAAACATGGATGTGAATAATTTCTTCCTCAAATATAAATTTAGAACAACAACTGAAAGAACCTTTTCTTGAATAATCTGGCTTAGAAAAAGCTGAGAGGGCTTCCAGCTCCTGCTTTCTCGTATCCTCCAGGCAAATGTCTACTCTTTTCTTGGTTGATCTGTGTATCCCGTGACTTTTCCAGCCTGTGTTTCTCCAGTCAGGGGGCTGTTAAATGAGATTTGTATGTCTGAAGGGAGACTAAGTAGAAATTAGAAATATCCATAAATTAATTATTTGGCAAAGGATGCAATAGTGCTGGTGGACCCTGAAACTCAGATAAGCTGCCCATGTTCAAGGGAAGTACCCCAAGGACTCTTGATGGGGCCATAACCCAGGCTCTAGGTCACAATTTGTACCCAGAGCAGGACCAATTGGGTCTCCAGCCTGCTAGATAGCAGGTGGGGCACCCATTTCAGGGAAGGGGGGTCAAGAAGGGTTCAGAGCACACAATTTATATATGTGATTGGGCCGTTTTACTGGTTTATCTATAATCTAATGCTTACTCCAGAATGCACAAAACACATCTGGAAATAGACACTCTTGGGACAGGCTCATTTTACATAACTAGCACAAAAGATGTTCAGAAATGTGCCACTCATTTCCAGAGAGGATCTGGGGTGATTTATAACCAAAGATTTATGCAAAATTGTTAAAATAACAATAGTAACCATTAAATGGTCGTGTTCTTATTTTTTTTGTTCAAATATTTCACTTTTATAGAGACAGAATCTCCTAACTTGTATGAGCTAGGAAATACAATACCCTGCCCAGAGTTTTATAGCAACCTAGAAAAGTGACTGAAATGTCGCTGTGCATGCCACTGCTTTGGGTTTCTCTGACTGGGGATCTTTCCACAATGGAAGCATCGTGAGGGGGAGTACTAAGTTCCTCCTACAAGCCAGGTCCTGCAGGTCAGATACTGTTGAAGGGTGCAATAGTTTCTTTAGAGCAGAAGGGAGCCCTGAGGAACATGGGCTCCTGCAATAAGAGTATGGACAGTAGAAACAATAGGAGGACACAATATAAACCTTCATTGCGCCAGGCCAGCTGTGCAATGGGAAACCACAATAACCAGGACACAAAGCCTCAGCGGGACCCTGCACCAGACTTCAGAAAAACTGGATTTCAAACTCAGCTCAGCAGCCTTGTGCAGATCACTTCATCTCTCTGAACTCAGTCTCCTCATCTGCAAAGAGGGGCCTGGAATGGTTGCAATGATTAAGCAATAGGGTGTTCCTATGACGCCTGCCATCTCTTTGTGATGCCCAAGAAAGATCTTTTATTTGGGAACCACACGGGTTTGCCACAGTCGGAGCTTATGTGACCCTTTGCCCAAAGCGTCCCACAGTTAGAGCTCACCAGCAGTTCTCTAAGAGGGGTGATTTTGTCCTTCTCTCCTGGGAACAATTTGGCAACGTCTGGCACAATTCGTGGTCGTCACATCTGGGACAAGAGTGCCACTGGCGTCGGGAATGTGGAAGCCTGGGATACTGCTAAGCATCGTCCAGTGCACAGGACAGCCCTCACAGTACAGCATCATCCGGCCCAAATGCAGACAGTGTCAAGGCCGAAACCCTAAACTAGGCCTCTTCCTCTAAGAAATTATTTCCTAGTTCAGGCTTCCCCGGGGTGGCTCAGCACAAGTGCTTCTGAAACCCTTCCTTTCCCAGACACCACAAAGGCTCGGGGCTGCATGAGGAGCTGCTGCCTGCCTCCCCTCACCCCGAGGCCACTCAGCCAGATGGCAGAGGGGTCAGCGGCAACCAAACATCTAATGACGTGTGACAAGTGTGGCCAGACAGCAGACCCAGGCTGGGCCCCATTGAGGCCACTCATTGGGCAAGGGGGACTCATAAATAACAGCACAGTGACAGCCCAAGTCTTGCTCAGTGGGAGGAATAGAGCTCCGCCCAGCTCCAGCCCCTGGGGCAGGACTTGATGGGACAAGACTCCGGCAGGAGGGCTACAGCCGAGGACAGGGCTGAGGACCCGCGCGCAGAGAATGTGCTGGCAGGACATCGAGAGGCCCGTCCGTGTAACATCTGTCCTGACAGCTATCAGCTTTGTTGCTTTAGCTCTATCCTTGGCAGTGACTCTAATGTCCAGCTCAGTGCGGTTCATGGCTCCGAAGCATTCACCCAGTCACCATTTGCCATGGGAAATAGAGTGGTGTGGTGGCCAGCTTACCAATTGCCCAAATTTCAATCCCCAGCCCCTCAATGTACTCTATGCGCTTGAGCCTCCATCTCTTTACCTGTTAAATGGGGATATTTGAGCAGAAAATATGTTAATTCATGGGAAATTATGTACAAAGCAACAAATTAATGGAAGGGATGAGGTGATGATGATAATGATTATGATTATTCAGCCATTTGGGAGAGAAGAATTTATATTTGAAATATTATCTTCTAATGCTCTAAAAATATTAATCAGTTTTTAGGTTTTTAGGCAGTTCCAAATAGGCTGTTTGCAATAATAATAGTAATAATGACTCCTATATTAAATAGCACTTGTATTTTCACATTTATTTTTCTCAAGCCTCATGTGGCTTAAAATGGGACCTGTTTCCAATGATGCATATTCCTCTAAAATAAAGTGAAAGTAATGAGCTGCTGAGATGCAGACCGACTGCTTTTGTTGTTCAGTGGAGTCCTGGTTCCGGCATCAGGTTGGAGTCAAAGAACTGAGGCTGGTACCTCTTCAACGCACAACATTTGGGTATCAGTTTTGTCATTTACAAAATAGAGGCGGTAAGTTCTTCCCAGCCATCTCAGGGCTGATGTGCTAGCGAGACCTTGCACCTGGCAGTTTGGTGGTAAGGTTGAAGCATCATCTCACAAGGGAGTCTTAGCATTGCAATCATTATCTTCGGCATCATTATTAATCATTACTCGTAATGATATTTGTAAGATGGAGTTACTCCAAAGCACCATTGTTGTGAACAGTTTTTTTCATACTTTCACAAAAATCTCTGCTCACATCTGATGAGGAACCTGACCCTTTGGTCCCTCCTTCTGGAAGATAGGCAGGCGCTTTAAGCTTCTAACAGTCCCCTCCCCCTTCTCTTATTTCAGGCTGGACTTGAAACAGGGCCCCCCTCCTGGACTGGGCCTTGCACGTCTTCGGTGGAAATGGCTCTCTTGGCCCAAGACCTCGGATGCCAGTTTTCAGCCAGGAGCACATTTTTGCAGGGAGGGTTATAAATCAAAACCTGGGTTCTAATGAAACTGCTGACACGATGCTAACTGTAACAGAGCATGCCCGGGCCCCACTTGTGAGAAATTAGAGACGCAGGGCGAAGATTCAAGGCAACAGGGCACTGAGGGGCTGGCCTCGGCCCTTCCCTTCCTCCCTCCATCCCCTCTGTCTTTCTCATCTCTTCCATCCTGGCCACTATATTCTGCCACAATTGAGGCAGAATCTCTTAAGTACTGCCTCACTCTGCAGCACCTCAGGCAGCAGGCTGATGGTGAAGCTGCAGACTCTATGGGTGGTGCCCCATAGGACTCCCTCCTTGGCTCTCCAAGTCAGCCCTCTGTGGCGAGGGGCAGGGGGAGGGCCTACACTGTCAAAGTCAGCGGAGAGTGGTGAAGACAGGATGCTGTCCCAACCCTGGCTCACCACTCACTGAGTGCAAGACCTGGGGCAGGATATGCAACCTCTCTAAGTCTCAGTGCCTTGAGCTGTAAAATGGAGATAACATCAGCACCTCGCTGGCAAGGCTGTTCAGAGGATTCAATGAGATAGACAATGGCAGGGCAGCTGTTCTATTCCAGGGAAGTGAAAGGAGCAAAAGGATGGCCGTGGCTTGAGCTGCTAAGGACTTTACTGGATGCCCACCAGGGGCTAGCTCCTTATCCAGAGTGGGTTTATGTTGCGCCACAGACAGTTACCCCCATGGTTTTATTTCAGAGAGATGAAAAAGGGCATATCTATCCCAAACACATTTACCACTGATGTCAGCGACTCACCCTTAACAAGTCATTTGTATGGAAATTCTCCCAGGCCTTTTGATGGTCAGCTTTTCATCATTGTAACAAAATACCTGAGAATGATGAGTTAAAAAAGGAAAGATTTGTTTTGGCTCATGGTTTCAGAGGCTTTAGTCCATAGTTGGCTGGCTCTGTTGGTTTTAGGCCTGTGGTAAGGCAGAAACGTCATGGCAGAAGGTATGGCAGATGAAAGATGCCTCCCTCATGGCAGCCAGAAAACAGAGAGAGGCAAAGAGCCAGAGAAGAAGGGGCCACAAACCAGTATGCCCCCAGGGACCTACTTCCTCCAACTGGGCCTCACCTCTGAATAGCTCATCCAGGTCTGACCTCATTGTTGGATTCAGCCATTCATAAGGTTAAAACCCTGGTGGTCCAGTTGCCTCTCTAAGCTCCACCACTGCATTGGGGTTCAAGCCCCAGCAAATGAGTCTTTGGGGAACATTTCATATTTAAACCATAGCACTTGGCATGATGCTAGATGCATGGATTGAGCATTCCTTAGGTTACTGCCAGGAGAGAAATATTCCATGTCCTAATTCCTCAATTTAAGTTTACAGTGGGCCTCTACTTCTACAAGTGGATAACATCACTGAGACTTATTGTGTGTGAGTCAATCCCCAAGCCACTGACCAGGTGGGAAGGAAGCCCCCCTTCCCCTAAAGCTTTCCGTGAGAACCTGAGCTCATCCTTATCTCTCCTCCTTGGAGTTTCTGCAGGCTTTGCTGGCCTTACCACTTGCCTGGCACAGGACAGAGACAATAATATCCCCAGGTAGACTGTACACCTCCCAAGGGTACACAACACACCCATAATTTCTTGAAATTTCCCACAGTACTAGCCCAGTTCTGATGACCCGGTGTGGTTCTAGTAATAAAGGTTTCTTGCTGGCTCAAGTTAGATGTCCACAGGTCAGCTATAAGACTGTTCCGTGGTCCATCTTCTCTTATATTTCATTGCCCAGAGCAGATCACTTGGTTGACAGGGAGGAATATATAATCGTCTCACCTAAAGTGGACCCACAGGGAATGGCAATTATTATTATTATTTTTGCAAGACTGAGGATTGAATCCAGTGCCCTCTATCACTGTGCTACATCCCCAGTCCTTTTTAAATTTTATTTTTATTTTGAGACAGGGTCTTACTAAGTTGTCCAGGCCAGACTCAAACTTGTGGTCATCTTGCCTCAGCCTTCTGAGTAGCCTGAATTACAAAAGTGCACCAGTACACTCTGCCGATAGCACATACCTTAACACAACCTACACAGACCTAGAATTACTGTTTCTACAAAGCTGTGGCTGGATAGATACTTAATGAGCATGACAAGCCAAATAGCTTTAAGACGGAAATATTAGAACATATCTTTTTGATATGGTTGTTAGATTTAAGTGAACAAACTAAATTCTGGGGTGCTGAGTCTCATGATCAGTGATACACTGAAACTAAATAAGCAATCTGGCTGGAATGTGGTTGAACCAGACTAGTCAGGCACTAGTTCCCTTGTGGAAATGCTGCTGTGGGAAGCAGGATTAGAATCACCCACAATCCTTCTGAAGGGCAGGGCTCATATCAAAGAGGGGCAGACGCTGCAGGGTGGAAGACTTGGGTTTCATAGAAGAAACTGTCTCCAGACCTATACTCCCAGATGAGCAGTCCCTGCTCCTTAAGGTAGGGAGGAGTTAGTTATCTTTGGGGATTCCATGGGGGAGTTGGGATTCATTCGAATACTCTGACTGGAGGCCCCAAACGGAATCTTCTTGTTTTAAGTCTGTCCCAAAGCTTGTAGAGGCAATACCTGCAGTCCAAAAGGAGCAAGAACTGGGTAAGACAAAAGACTAGCTAGAGGAGAGAGGTGACAGGCACAAGGCTGAGACTATAGCTGGTTCCAAGGCCAGGACGAGCAGGTTTGGACTGAGGGACTTGGACCTCAGGTTGGGGAGCGCAGGGCAAGGGCCTGGGCTTGTGCCTGAGGCTGTTCCCTCCTTCCCTGGCACACAGAGACCCTGGGGGAGGAAAGAGATACAATCTGCATGTGACTAAAGGAGCTGGGATGCCTTTCAAACACTTTCTCCATTTCAAGTTTGCATCTCATTTTCCTGTGAACTTTTTCTTTCCTTTGATGCTCCGGCTTTTGTTGGTATAACCTCAATTTCTTGCTTCCTTTCAAAGCCTTTTTCCCCAAGGTGGAGGAAAGGAACTTTTAATGTTGCACTGGGTCCTCCTGGCCGGTCGGTTGTCTCTCCGACTCAGCCGGTGGGCACGGGGCAGCTGGGGAAAGGAGGCCGGCAGCGGGCTGGGGGGAGTTGATCTCAAGGAGGAAACGGCGGCAACTGCAACTGATGAAGGTCCCCGAGGTGATTTGCAAATCTGCTGAAATCCTGAACAAGCTTTGATTTAACCCAAGCTTGAAATGGCTTTTATTTACTGTCTATTGTGGAATAAATGACATCTCATAAACAGGCTTTATCCATTACCCCAGGATGGAGAGCTCCGTGTTAGGGACATTTTATCCTCTTGATATCAAAGGAGATATGCTGGGGTGTGTTATTACAAATAGAAAAATCAATGCAGAGACACACACATCTGAAATTTCATTTTCATCCAACCACATTTTCAGAGGAAAAAAAAAACCCAGGCAATTGCTAATAAAAATGACTCCAGAACCCGAGGATTTACCAAGCCTGAGCAAAAGACCGGCTGGGACCAAGCCCAGACAGTGAATAAATCTGGTGCAGCCTTGAGGCCATTTCCTGCTCGTCCTCCAGGGCCATCCAGCCCCACCCACCCACGAGCACCCAGAGCAGAGCTGCCCTCAGGCCTCCCGGGTCCTCACCGGCCCCGCTGGAATGCTGCTCCTGCTTGCAGAGGCTGCCGCTCCAGTCCCCCCACCCCAACCACACACTGCACTTGCCTGCAAGCCTCAGGGAAAATACCAAGGGTGTCTAGAAGGCTTCATCTCCTATGGGACAGGAACTTCTGATGCTCCAGGGGAAAAGCAGGCTCTGCGTTTTGGAGCTGCCAGGGCATCCAGGACCATTTACACTAATAGTATATCTTTAAAAATTAGAAACCAAGGCCTAATTCATCCCAAGGCCCATAGGATGTTGTGGCCCTGTGCGGACCACCGTTTGAAACATGTGGGCACAAGTCCTGAGTCCTTTCCTGTGCCTGAAAAGGATACAAGGAGCAAGCCCAGCTACCGCAGCAGAGGCTCCTGAGGGCAGTCTCTTCTACTGAGATGGGGGTCTTGGCATAATTAAGGGTGGGAGGGCCAGAGAGCAGCCACACTGTACAAATGGTATTGCCGTGTCTTAAAGAAGCACAGTTCTTTACAGACTTTTCTCGGTTAGAAACCGCTAATCAGAAGTGGGAAAGGCTGTTTCCCTAGGAGAGTTCCCCACGAAATGTGTCCCCTCTCTCCCAGAGGCACAGGCTATTTCTTCCCCGAGTGTTTCATAAAGGTTTGCGAGAACAGCCTACGCCAGACAATCAGCAGCGATTCTGCCCAAAACAGGCAGCAGTATTTAAAAAAGGTTTTGCTAGGAACACACAGTCTCTTTGGACATGGTGTGTGATGTAGTTATCAGGAGGAGAAATTTGCAGAACCCATTACCTGCCACTCCTTCCCCCAGGAAATCCCTTGTTTGTGGAATGTGAATCTCTCTGGCTTTGGCTGGCTTTTTCTCTCTGGATTGTCCTGGGTAAACATCTGCCTCACACTGTGCGTTTATAAGATGAGGCATTTGTGCTGTTGATTGTTTAGAGGTTTCTGCAGAACACATAGCTCTTTCTTTCACTCACCTTCCCCTCCACACCACCACTCCTCCTGAGCAAGCAACCCCCGACGGTTGATTTTGCTCCCTTTAGTGTTACAGCACATCGCTCTGTCCAGAGTAGGGAAGATATACGCCACAACCCACCTGCTCTGCCTTGGGATGGAGAGTTTTTCACAACAAGGGCCGTATATCTTAATTGTATTGCTGTCATTTTTATTAACAACACAAAAAGTTTTCAAACACCTCCTGCATGCAGAATGTTGAATTAGACACTGGGAACTGTGAAAGAGGACCAGGAGCTCATGGAGCAGGCAGATCTAGCAAAGTTCAGCAGAAAGGCTTTCCCTGCACCAGGCCCACAGGACTTTGGAGGGGTGGGGCTTTTGTCACTGCCCTTCCTACTTAGTCAAAATGAGCACTGGATTTCAAGCCTTCAAATACTTCATCGCACCTGTGTACCAAGTCTCTGGGTTGTCTGGGCCCAGAAAAGAGTATACACTCAGCGTCCTTCTGTTTTCATGTGTCTCTTCAGAGGGCCTTCTTGCATAGCAGCTGGCCCCTGACACTGGTGAAAATCACCACAGTGAATACGTGATAACTTGGACCTCAGTGAAATTCTTGGTAGGTAGGAAAGGTTTTGTTTTTTTTTTTTTAATCACTCCAGGTTAGATCAGAAACATACAAGAAAAAAAAAAAAGAAACATATAAAAAAATAATGTTATCAAATAGAATAAAAAAAGAATAAAGATTTTCTTACTAAAAGTTTTTTTTTTTTTAAGACAGAAAAAAAGATTGGCTTAAACTTAGTTCACGGCCCCCATCTCTTTCACACCCTGTTACACTTTGGACACAAGAGAAGACTCTTGTCTTCTGAGAAATGACCAGAAGGCTTGTGGGCAGCCAAAAAAGATGCACAACGTGAAGTAGTAGGGTCTTCCAGCCAGGGAAATAAACCCAGGTATTTGGGAAATGTATTTCAACAACCCAAAAGGGCTTCTACTTTCTCTCCAGCTTCTGGAAATCTCAACCCACAATCATGCTACTCATCTTGGATAGTGGACAGGCTCATGACCCGGCGGACTTCCAGGTGACAGCTTAGCCTATGTTGAATTCAGTGCCGGAGGGGAGACCGGTGCCAGTCCAGGCTCTGGCACTGCTGAGCTGTGACCTTGGATTTGTCACCTTGCCTCTCTTTCCTCTGTAGTGACTGATCTTTCATGAGTAGGGGTCAAAGACTCCATGAGGTAATTAGGTCACACTAGCCCGCAGCTTTTTACAATCTGCTGATTTCTTCTCTAGGTGTGTGTGTCCTGTGAGAATCTGTGGTACCCACTGGGCCTGGGGCCAGCTGAGTGGCTGGACTTACTCTTCTCGTCTGAAGTTACACTAAAGCCTTGCTGCAGAAATACAGCTGGGCACCTGGGAGGGAAGTAAGCTGACCTGCAATTAATAAACAGCTCCAGCTTTATTTCCTGAGGCCTTCTCTCTTACTTAAAAAGGAGCAAACAAAACACCTTTTTAACAATTATCAATGTTGCACCCTTGTACATGAGTGTTTGTTAGGTATTATGGGTACTTTCTGCATTTTTTATGATTTCTCAAAATAAAAATTATAGTTTTATGATACATAATACTATGGTGGCCAATAGAAATGTAATTTGAGCCACATGTATAATTAAAATTTTTCTATTAGTCACTTTTCAAAAAAGTAAACAAAATGGATGAGTGATTATTTATTTAAATATTATACTTTATTTAACCCATTATATCCAATTTACTGTTATTTCAACATGTAATTACAGTTAAAAATATTAATGTTTTACCTTTTTGACACTAACTCTTGGAAATCCAGTTTGTATTTTATACCTGCTGTACATTTCAATTTTGACCTGACCATGAGCCATGGCAGGCAAACCCTGGGGTCCCAGGTCCACTTTCCTGGCAGACGCCATGGACTGAGAACACTGGGCTCTTCTCCTATACCAGACCTTCGAGATGGCCCCAGGAAAACCTTATGGCACCCCACCTGACCTTTCCTTCTGTCCCTGGGGTAGGGGCCATCATTCACAGGAGGGTCTGCACACCCCACCGCCAGGGGACCGGGGTAAAAGGACACAGGTCTGTCTTTTCTCCAGATTCCAAGCAGCACAGTGCTTTCTGCAGGCCGGAGATGTGTCCTTTTATCTGCCTACCAGAGACCTGCAGGCCACTTTGCTTTTAAAGGGATGAGGTGTTGACAGTCTGGGAGAAAATGACAAGCAATAAGAAACAGTGCTTGTGGTGTAAAAAGACCAGCTCCATAAACCCCCTTGCTGGCTCTTTGCTTCCCAGCCGGCCTCATAAAACACTCACAGACAGGCGATGGATGCCCGGGGCCTCCCGGCCTATGGCAACCCAGGCAGCAAGAGGCCCTGACCAGGGAGCAGAAGGTGGGACCCAAATCATACCCGGGAAGGTGCCTGGCGTCTTGTCACACTGACACATCCATAACCCTGGCGGTGAAATCAAGCCCACTGTGTTATTCTGGCCACAGTGAGAAAAAAAATCCCCAATCGTATTTTAAATATGATAGCACCGCTAGAGGAGGACTAGGGCTCCTAGGAGCATCCCCTCCCACCCCCAGAGCCCACCCTTCTCCTGCCGTTTACCAGGGGCTGAGCAAGCAGGAACAATGATGCTACTCGGGGTTGCTAGGGATGGACACTTTTCCTCTCTCCATACATACAATTGAAATAGGACATGTAGGCCACACATGGGGTAATGTGAATAGGATGCTGTACACTATTAGAAAGAGAGATCAGGCTACACTGGCAACCAGCAAAGCCTCCCAGTCCACGCAAGCATGAAGCTCTGCTCCGAGGCTGGGGGGGAAGAAGCAATTTACCTTTGGACAGTGAGGCTGGGATTCCTGTTCAAGTCTAAGCTGGCTGATCATTTATTGATGTCTCTCTCTCCATAGCTGTCTGACTTTTACTGGTAGGAAGAAGCTCTTGGGTGCCTAAAGGATTTTTTGAATTAAGTTCTTTTCAGTCATGTCCCCCTCAGGTGTTAAACGATGAAACTTTGACAAAAGTCGGCTTCCCCCACCCCCACGCTCCCCTGATTTTATGTCATGAGATAAAATTAAGTACAAGGAGAGAGGCCATCAAACACCTGGGCCTGACATGGTTATTCGGCATTTATTTTTTACTTACAGAAAGAGTGAGAATAATGCATTGGAACCACTCATATTTTACAGTGAATATGCCTCAACTCCCACCGGGACACCAACACAAGCAGCTTAATGAATAAACGGGCTCATTTCTGAAGACTCTGTTCTGTGCACTTGCCGATAGTCCAGCAATAGTCCGCAAAGCTGCCATTTTCCTCAGTTGTCTGAAGTCACCGTGATTCAGCCTCCTTAGTACCCCAGTTGCCTCATCTGTGAAGTGGAACGATAGTTCCTTGGCACAGAGCAGGGACTGAAGTCTCTTCTGGTTGTAATATTCTTACTTCCATGGGCTGGAAATTTCAAAGATTGTCCTACGAGTCCCCTCAGGCTGAGTAGTTCAATTGACTCCTTATTTAGGCAAGAATTACCCCCCACACCTCTCCTTACTTACACCCCCCCACTCCTCCCATTACTTAAGGAGAAACAGCAACCAAATGAACCCTCTGGAAGTGACAGGCTAATGCATGGGGACTCTGGGAGAAGCTAGTGGAGAACTGGGGACCGGAAGAAACTTCCTGGAGGAACTTGGCATCCTCTAAATTGAAGACTGACTGGCATGGGAGGCCTGGCGTAATGCTACTGTGGGGACACTGCCACCCAGCATACCCCACTCAGGTGATCTGCTCCATTAAGGCCTCCACCAGCAAGTCTGTGTGATGCTTAGTTCATTGCTGAGAAGGAATTTAGGTTAACAGTTTGAGAAAGTACATGTTATTGACAACCATGATTTGGCCTTTTGGTAAACTTGGAAGCCTAACAGAACTGGTTCAAACACCAACCCCTTGGGAAGCAAGTTATTCCCTCTGGGCCTCAGTTTTCTCATCTTAAAAATGGGACACTACTACCTATCTCAAGCAATTGTGACGATTAAAAGGAAATGATTCATGGAGAGCCAGTCCCTGGTGCATAAGAGGATACAGGAAAAATGAATCCAGTCCAATCCAATCCAGTTGTTCCTATCTAAGGTAGCCAGGTCTCCACCTTTAGCACTTGGTCACTGTAGTGCTACCCTCTGGAGGACTCTTAGCCCTCTGCCGTCAGACTGTACCCCAGGCACCCTCCTCCTCCCTGACCTCCTCTCCCTCCTGTTTCCCACCCTACCCCTGCACCTAGCTGCCCCCTGCCATTTGGGTGTCCCCTGGATCCATAGGATGAATGCTACTAACAATCTCTGCTGCAGTGGTGATGCTGCCCCCCAACCCCATTCTCTATCAGGAATGTCCCCCCAGACAAGCAGAGAGACAAGGGCTCTAGGGTCAGATTTCCATACGGAAGGTCTGTCATCTTCCCCACCTTCTGGGGGATGAATTTTGAGACGCTGCTTTCTCTCTGTAGCTCTGGAGACACAGTAACAGCCCTCATGGAACGTTCAGTCCGGCAGCAGGACAAACCCTGCTCACAGTCACAGAAAGAGCACATGGGCACAGCCCTGAAGAAGACGGCAGTGCGGGGGGACCTTACGGAGGGTACCCGCGCCAGCCCCAGATGAAGGGATGCTCAGGCGGGCTTCTGAGAGCAAGTGATGGCAGCGGCTGGAGATGGAGGTGAGGGCCTCTCAGCAGCCGGAGGAGGAGGAGGACCGGATGTTTCAGGAAGGAGATTTAAACCCCAGTGTCTGCAAAAACGAACAACTGCTTCAAATCCCAGTATCTTAGGTAAGTTCCTTAACTTCTCTGAGCTACTTTCTCCTCTGAAAAATGGAGACACAACTGACTAGTTATCTGCCATCCCACTTTCTCGAATAGCTGAAGAGCTGAGCGTGGGCCCCAGCTGGCAAGGGCTGCAACCTGGAAGGATTTGGAAACAGAGATGTTATAGCTTTAGAGCCCTGAGGCTATAAATCAGCAAGTCTGAGCCTGGAGCCCATACCCTCTCAGGGTCCGCCGGGAGTGGATTCTCTCTCTCTCTCTCTCTCTCTCTCTCTCTCTCTCTCTCTCTCTCTGTGTGTGTGTGTGTGTGTGTGTGTGTGTGTGTGTGTCTGTTCACGCGGGGGCACGTGCACAGGATTTATTCCAAGGGAACCAAGGACAGTGCTTCTGGGGAAATGGCAGGGTCAACTCCAACTGAGGAAGATGATGCAGCCATGTTTGTAGGCAGGGAATGTAAAATACAATATTCTCGATTCACAGAGTGCACTGGGCTGCTCTTTCTCATAAGCATCTCTCCATAAGAATCCTCTAGGAAGGCCTCCATGATTTCTCCTTGCTGAAGCAATTTTCCACTTTTCTGAACACTCCTTAAATGGGTGCTGCTCTTTGGAGACCTAACATGATCTTTCTTGTGTTGCGACTACTTGTGCTTTGTCCAACTATTTTTCATCCATGTATGTATAATAAATGTGATAAATGGGATAAAACATCCTAGAACTGGGATAAACTATCTTAGGAGTCAAATGATGCCTGCTGAAAGGACAAATGATGTATTCCTGAATGAACGCACGACATAAATGCAAGAGTTCTTTTCTGAGAACCCTCTCAGCCCAGAACTCTTGCCGCTACATATACTTTTGAGCCCAACCGCTCTCCCATCCCCTCTCTGCTTCCAAATCCTAGCAGACCCCACTCTGCATATCGTATTGAGCTGCAATAGTGATATTGTCATTGAACTTCAGTCATCTCGTTTTGGTGACATTATTAACAGTGACGGGTTCCAGGATACACCCTATTGCTGGGTATGGCTGTTTGGTTGCCAAAAGGGAAGGTTAATAGGTAGACACCTCGTCAGCCTGACCCTGTTACTGACCCCACACTCATTATAAATCCATTTAAGTCCCATGGGACTAATACCTCTGTTGAGTGGCTGAGGAATGTGTGACTATGTTTAGAAAAATATGACCAATAATTGAATTGGTGCCTCCATCAGAATATTAAGCAATAATGGTAACAGTATGCATCACGAAGGGCAACCATCTGTGTTTACTGAAAACCTAGCACACATATTTGACATCCTCCTAGGGAGTCAGCTGGGTTAAAGAAGCCTCCTGTCCACCAATGTGATTGCTGGGCTAAGTGGTCAGTTGTGCACTGTGCTGACATTCCTCATGCCCTTGACCGACAGATGAAGTATATGGACAACTAGGGAAGCAAATGAAGGGGCTAAAAGCCTTCTTCGTCCATGGCCTGGGATTCCTTCACTGCTTCACAACCCCACGCTTATAAATGTCTCAAACAGAAGTTGCTGATGTCAGTGAAGCTGGGTTGGAAATGAGGATGGTTTTATGAAAATGAAACTTCACTTTTGAAAAAAATTCAATTGAAACTCACCATTACTTTGACTCTATTCCCCTGCCAGCAAAGCACTACATTTCTGTGTGTAGAGGGATGGGGCAGTGGTGGTGAGACAGAATTGGACATACCCATCTCCATTTGCAAGATGCTCATGTTCATGAGAAATGCATCCAAACCTGAGACATTTTCTCCTAATAGTGGGGCAGAAGCATCATAGCTATATATTCAAGACAAGTTGTAAATCTTCTAGTCACTATCTTAATGAACAATCTGTCTGTGTGTGGCCAGAACCCAACAGCATGGGATCTTGGGATCGCATGGTTCATAGCAAAGAGCTTGGACTCTGAAGTCAGAGTCACTTGGCTCCAAGTGACTCCTCCTGAACGTCCTTGATCGTGTGACTTTCTCTCTCAAAGTTTCTATTCTCTCATCTATTAATTGGGGCTAACAATGCCTTCCGTACCAGGTTTAGTGAGAAAGCCGAACATCAAATCCCTAACTGATATCTAGATGGTGCTCAGTGAATCTATTTCTTCCTTTTTCATTTGCTAGACCAGAATTAGTTATTGAATATAAACTGTACAGGTAATTGGCTTAACTACAAAATGATAGTTAGGCCTATCCTCGCACAGAGTATATAAAAACACGGAGTCAAAGTGTATATCCCAGAGATCATGAGAGCTATTGGCTGAATGAGGCTGTTTTTCTCACTGTTGGATACTTAGCATCTAGAACTAAGCTTGGTGGGGCTTGTTGGATGGATGGATAGACGGATGGGTGGATAGATGGGTGGATGGATGGATGGATGGATGGATGGACGGATGCATGTGTGCATGAGTAGGTAAAGAAGTAGATGTTCCCAATATTAGGACATTCTCTTGCATCCCCATTTTTCAATTAGGAAGCTAAGATTAAACACTCTTGCAAAATTCTAATGTCATTATTGTCCCAGGAACTTGTCAGTTCACCCCAGTTCTTGTCTTTTTTTTTCACATCAGTCTTTGTTACTCAGAAGTCCTGCCTCTTTTCTTTTTTCTGTTCTAAATCCTTCGAAGTCTTATTCAAGATCTGTTTCCTCTTCAAAGCTTCCTCTGATCAGAGTGGCTCACATTTCTTTCTCCTTTTCCCCGGGCTTGTCGTTTGACTTGTGTTGCTAATTGCCTTATTTCTGTGTCCGTCTCCCCAGTCTGACAGTGTGTGTCCTTCACAGGACCCAGCACAAGGCTGGGCACATGCATCTACAGTGCAAAGGCTACAGGAAATGTGTGTGATTGTTCAGTTAGCTGCTGTTACTTCTAATGATAAATGCTAACACTTATTAAGTGGTGCTGGGCACTGCACTGAACACTTTAAACACATTATCTAGCTGAAGCCTCCCAACAATCACAAGGTCAGCATTATCAGCTCTATTTTACAGATCAGAAAACTGAGTTTGAGAAAAGCTGTGCTGCTTTTAAAATATGGATCTCAAATTCTTTGATGCTCTTCTCAGTGACGAGTAGGACTTTATATTCTTTCTCTTGAAGCCAGGTGGGCGTCTGACTATGTCCATTAACAGAGTATGGCACAAGTGATGCTGTGTGACGTCTGAGACTGGGTCATAAAGGGCCAGGCCCTTCTACTTTGTTCCCTGGAAGCCACGTATTTGAGGAATGACACCTTAGTGTAAGAAGCTCTACTCTTTGGAGGTGGCCATGTTGTAAGAAGTCAAGGTGCATGGAGATCATGGGCAGATGCTATGGTCACTGATCATCACCTTTGGTTACCTCCAGCCCAAGAGCTAGACATGTGAGTAAAGAGCCTTTAGATGATTCTGGTCCCAGCTTTTAAAGTATCCCCAGATTTCAAACCTTTCCAGCCCCAAACATTATGGAGTAGAGACAGAACATCGTGTGACACTTTATCTAAATTCCTGACTCACAAATTTCAGGAGCATAATAAAGTAGTTGTTCTAAGTTGCTGAATTTTGGGATAATTTATTGTGCACCAAGAATTAGCAGAACTAAAGTTAATTTTACTTGTCCAAGGTCACCCAGCTAATAAGAGGCAAGGGTGGGATTCAAACTCAGGGGTCTGACTTCAGAGCTCATGTTCTTGAATTTCATACTCTATCTCCCATGTGTGCTTGGGATGTGCTGGCACCCTGGAAGAACCCAGGCAGCTCCCTGGCATGGCTCATCTAGACACTAGAAAGCAGAAGCTGAGCCCTGAAGAAATAAGGCTTCAGTGAGACACAGCTGGATATCTGGGGGGGGACACATATGAGGTGGGGCAGGAGACTCTGCCCAAATACAGTGCCCAGTGCCCAGAAGAGGAGGCTGGCGAAGAGAAGGTTCGACTTCCCTTAGGAAAACCTTCATGGGGAAGGCAGAGGTTGATGTGGGTCTCTGGGAGATTTCTGTCCAGTGCATCCAGCACTCAACACACATCTCATCCTTAGTGGGTGTTCATTTTAGATTTGTCAGCTTATTGGTACAATGTGAATTGGCCTCCGGGTAGGAGAAAGCAGGAAAGCAACAAGGCCTAGAGCAGACCAGCCAAGATCCAGAGGGTGCTCAGGCTTCAAAATGCATTCTTTGCATAGCTGAAAAACAAAGTAAAATAAAAGTTGGCTGAAACCCAGCTCTCTTTCTCCAAGTGCAGGTAGCAGCTATCATCTGGGACTTTGCATAGCTTAGAGCTGGCCTCCTTTGAACCAAACCCAGTGGAGGTCCCGGTGACGCTGGCCTCGAAGCCTCCATTCTAAGTGCTGTCCAGAGCCAAATTTGTACTGAACTGCCTCCTTGTCCTGGTGGTTGAACAGAGCCAGGCCCCACCTTCCCCGGAACCGCATCCCACGCTATTGGTGGGAGGAAGTTTAGGAAAAGTTGGCTGTCTGTAAATGGATCTGGGGAGGGTGGAGGAGGATTCAGGAAGGTGGCCACCCTCTGAAAGCCAAGACTAATTCCGCAGTCTAGTCACTCGTCCAACATTTAGTGTATCCGGGTGATTGTTCCCTGGTAGGCCGAGCTGGTCTATCTGCTGGGCCTTTTGTCATGTTAACTGCAGCCGATCAATGGATTGAGGTCAGGACTTCTGATGTAGGTGCAAGCTTAGAGGGAAAAAAGTCTCAAAGATTCATTTTTTCTCGTCTGGTAACACTCCGGTCACTTATTTTTTCTCAGTTAGCCTCTGCCGCTCTAAAGTGGATATTGATCAGTGCTTTAATGCAAACCTGTCAAATTAATTTTGCAGACCTGGGATATGACTGGCCTAAAATTGCTTCTGCATCTGTTCTCTGCAGCAAGCCTATGAATTTTAATCACGGCCAGAATGGGCTGGTGGCTTTTTTTGTTAGAAACTTGAATAGGAAAGGTTTAAACTGTAAATGCCAGGGAATGATGCTGTTTTGTTCTTTTCAGAAACTCGTGTGGTGGAGGTCAAAGAAATTATTATGTCGGGTGTATTCTTGGCAGATGCTGTGGGGAGCTTTGTGGCTAGCTTTCTGCAGCGCTGGCCCAGGGAGTACCAAGGCCTCTGTAAACACGCAGGTGCAAAGGCGGCGGCTCTGGGGAGCAGCAGGCACCTGGATGCCTGCACGCTGGGCCGCCCTGGTCTGCTGGTGCTGTCCCCATCACCTGTTTTATTGTTATCCAAGGTAGTGCTAACTCCTGGGGGTGAAAGAAGCTTAGATTTCACCTTGTTTCAAAGATCTTGGTTCCAGGCCTGGCTCTACGTACCAGCCCCACATACTTGGGCATGACAATTAGTGTCTTCCTAAGTCCCAGGTTCATGCCTGGGAGGCCTCCCTCAGGCTGGGCCACGTTTTCTTTGGCTCCTGGGACTCAGGGACAGGCACGGAGTTCTGCCAGGGCAGGGAGGTCCTCAGCTGCTCTCTCAGCCTGTCCCCTGCACCTGTGACCCCAAGTCTTGGTGGGGAGCCCCTCCACTCCTCCAGTCCAGGAAGAAAGCCACACATAGACAGTTGTGGGAAGTTCCCTTGGACAGAATTCACAGATGGTGACCCTGACCACAGGTGACCTTCACAGAACATCATCATTATCCGTATATTGAGAGTTTAGTTGCAAAGGACTCTGGTTTTCGGTGCTATTCATATATTATCTGACTTCACTGTGGGTGAAACCTCATGAGGGTGGTGGTGTGACCCTTCCCGAGTTACTGGCGGGGGAGGGACACAGAGGCCCAGAGAGGTTGGTCAACTGTCCAGCTCACCAAGCTGGCAGGGCCAAAGTTAGCTCCGACAAGGTCGTCTTTCAGTCTCTGGCTATGTACAAGGAGACACCCGAAGTGGTGTCACTTTAGCTGGGCCCCTGATGGTGGGATCTGTGTCCTTTTTACTTCCCCGAGAAAACGCCGAGCTCCCTGAAGGTCCAACCCTTTCTACTTCTTCAGTATTCAAATAGGTCATTGAAGGTGGGTAAGCACAGAGTCACAGAGAACAGGCCAGGAAAGTGTTTGGGGGCAACTTTGGTGAGCACGCTAATAGATCGAGCTTTATATAGTAAAGGAGCACTGGGGCAAAGCAGAAAGGAAAAAAGAGAAGAGAGAAAATCATTTCACTTCACACGGGAATATCTTGTCTCTCCATCTGGAAGGGGCCCAGCAGTGAGAAGCTGGGAAGCAGATGCTTTAGAAGAAAGAGTTGGAGGGATAGAACATACCCAGCTCAGAGCTGGACCAGCATTTCCAGGTCAGAGGACTATGCTGGGACACCCTCCCCCAGAACTGGCCTCCAAAGAGTTCACACGAGGATCATGATACAGCAGCATTTGACGCCTGCCACCTGCACGTTACTAGCCTGTCAGGGCCAACAGGGAAGCAGCAAGAACCCACAGTGAGAGGCACCCCGAACTGACTGGGTGAAAGGACACTTGTTCCTCTCCCTGTAAGCCTCCCGTAGGAGCTGGTTGCCACAGAGGAAAGAGGTCTGGGTTTGCTCAGAGTCCGGTCGGCCACCTCCACCCCTCCATCCTCAATGCTTCAGAAAACCCGCAAAGGAATCAGGGTCCCTCCCAGCCTGTACCGGGAACAGGCAGAACAATGCAATTCAAATGGCTGTTGAAGGGCTGGGGATTTAGCTCAGCGGTTAAAGTGCTTGCCTTGCAACCACAAGGACCCGAGTTCCATCCCCAGCACCAAAAAGAAAAAAAAAAAAAAGAAAAAAACACAAATGGCTGTTGAAGTTGCACTTTGAACCACAGTATTCCTACTTCTAAGTGATCAGAAAGTTCTGGAATCTAAGTTGTCATGCAAGAACAGAGAAGGGAAACTGAGAGTGGTAGGATTGAAGGTAGTGGTTAGAAAACTAACCTCCTTCACATTTACATCTCACCAAGTTGAAGTTTCTGAATCCCCTGGGGCCGAGTGTGGCACAGTCTGAGGGATGGCGCAGATGCATCACAGATGCAACCCCACAGCCCTGTTCAGAAGCTTCTTCAGAGTTAAGCAGAACTGGAAGACTTGTCTGTATTCCTTTATTTTAGATTACTGGGTCCCTTAACCCTACACCTGAACCTTGCACCAGAAGAAGCCTTCAAAAGGCCTCACCATTTTCACGGCCAAATAGACAAGGTGGGCTGGTTAGTCATCCCCGACATCTCAACAGAGTTCAACAAGAGCATGAATTAGGCCACGCATAGTGACAAACGCCTGTAATCCTAGCATTCCGGAGACTGAGGCAAGAAGAGTGCAAGTTCGAGGCTAGCCAAGGCTACATAGCAAGACCTTGTCTCACAAAATTTAGAAAAAACATGTATGAGTTATACATACTATTGGGTGGACAATGACGAAATTTCCAGAGATACCCAGTCCAAAGACTCAGTCACACTGTGACTCTGCCTGCACTTCTCGGCTTTGCCTGTCAACCTCATCAGTCCCTGGGTTGCATGAGTAGCAGAGGTGCAGTTATGGGCAGCCCATGCTGACCCCCCTTCTGTGAGAACAGAGCCTTCCCCCTAAAAGAAGAGAGAGATTTCTGTCTCACAGGAACTTTCCAGTCCTGAAAATGGTCCCCAATTGCCCTGTTTGGGGAGGGTCTGAAGGCAGGGCAGCTGAGCCTAGGTCACAGCCCATCCCTGGGGTAGTCTCTTGCTAGGGCGGCCAGGGGCAAGTAGCAGGCGGCTGGTTATAAGGAAGGACTCAAACCCATACTGAGTGCTTTTCAGGGAGCTGTTGATTATTTGTCACTGCGCATCACACTGTGCTGAGTTCATCAGTTTATCCCAAAGGAGCCAATACCCACCAACACCTGCCAGAAAGGCTGTTTCTAGTCTGGCCTCACTGCCTCCCACATGTTAGCTGAATCTCTGGCATGTGAGAGTGGGATCCCATGAGCAGGCTGCTGCCTCCTTCCCCAGCATCCTCCACCTGCGCCAAGCAGAAAGCTGAGGATGTGGGAAGCGCTCCACCAATGCCTCGTGAATGAGTGTCTGCTCGGTGAATGAATGACTGTATGAATGAGAGGAAAGGAAATGAAAAGCAATTAGACACACACACACCCACAGCTCACCTAACCACATAGCTTCCTGCCCTCCGCTCATTGTCGGCTAAAAGCTTTGTGCCCTCAATATCAGGTTTGGGCTCCTGGGTCCCTGAAGGGAGGGGCTCGGGGCTCTGCTCTGCGGTCTGCTGGAGAAGGCCCTGGGCCAGGGATCGGGGAGTGGTCTTGCCATTAATTACCTGTGTGACCTTGGGTGAGCCACTTAACCTGTTTTCACTTCATTTGTATCACTTTCATTTGAATCACCTTACAGTATCCATTCGATGGGTTAACACTCTGCCTTTACCCCACAGAGGGTAATGGACAAATGAGAAAGTTAACAGCTCTTAGAAAAATCTAAAAGAAAGTCATGGAGTCGAAAAAAGTAGGTAATTACTAAGACTGTGAGTCTCCACTGGGGGATCACCCTTTGCAGAATGTATGTGCGTGGTTGGAGTGGTATTCAGGAAAGGAATGGCTCTCCACTTGGAGGAGCTTGCACTTATGAAGAAAGTCCCCCAGCACCCAGAGGTGGCTCTATTTTGTGCCCAGTCATGAGAGGTGAAGATTGAGAAGTAAAAGAATACCAATACCGCCTACCCTTAAGAAAAGATACACACATACAAAACAATCAGACAGAAAATCAGTTCATAATATTTGTTGAGCACCTACTATGTGTTGGGCACTGTTCTAGAATTTGAGGGGAAGGGGTGGACACAGAGTTCTGCCCAAAGAGCTCTCCATGATGAAATGAATGAACTCATCAATAGGCAGGTCATAAATGAATGAGACTGTTTCAGCTCCAGGATAGGGCACCATGATGGAAAGTGTCTTGGTAGGGCCAGGAGGCTGCTTTGTTGGAGTGACCACGGGAAGAGTCTGGGAGGTGATGGCTTGAAGCTGAGGCTGAACAACAAGAAGGGAGAAGTGTGAAGAACACAGATGAAATGACCAGAGGATGATGTGGGGCCAGGAAAAGGTGGTGTGCCCAGAGCACAGTGAATATGGGCAGGTGAGGTTTGTAGCCAGGAGCACAAGGCCATGGGAATCCACACGGGCTTGAGAAGGGACATGACACGATCCAAGAGAGAATGACCTGTGGCACAGCGTTAACTATTGGGGAATAAAGACCTAAGAGTTCTTTGTGCTCCTCCTGCAGCATTTTTGCACGTTGGAATTATTTTAAAATAAGCTGAAAAAAAAATGGATACATGGGCACCTGGAGGAGGTGCAATCTGATGATTGAAGGGGTTGGGGAAGCTGGTGCCAAGAGTGGAGGAAGGGGACAGTGAGGAGGCTTCGCAGTGGCCTAGGTGACAAGATCGGGGAGGATGGGCAAGAGAGGTCATTCCAGGATGCTCTGGTGAGAGTTTTGAATTTCTTTCGCATTGTTGTAGTAACAAGTACTACACACTTAGTGGTTATAAACAACACATTTGTATCACCTTATATTTCTATAGGTTAGAAATATGACCTCGGTCTCTTGGGGCTGGAATTAAGAGGTAAGCTTTCCAAAGTCTCCAGGGCAGAATCCATCTCCTTGTCTTTTCCAGCTTCCAGAGGCCTCTCTCCAGCCCTTGCACAGAGTCCTGTACATGAGAGAACCAGCCAAGGGTTGCTGAGTCCTCTTGGCGCTTGCACCTCTCTCTCTGGCCCCAGCCAAGAAATGGTCCCCTTCTAAAGATTCATGGGATCTTGTTTGGCCTACCCAGATCATTGTAGGTAATTATGGCTCTTTAGGAGCCATGAGTCTGCCTGCTATGGAGTGGAACCACTAAGATTTACTGCTGAACTGTTGAGGGAGAGAAACAAACTGAGGGTGGCTGTCGGGTTCTGTCCGAGCCACTGAATGAAGGTGAAGCTCTCTCTCAAGGGAGCAAGCTCCTGAAGAGAAGCAGACTGATGGGGTACAGAAAGGAATCTGACATGCGAAGTGTGAATGCAGGGCACTGTAATTGGGAAGACCTCGCACTAGGACCAGGGCACAAGAGGAGCATCACAGTGACCAGGCCTGAGAGTGACCCTTGTGGGAGTCCCAGGGCTGACACCTGGGGCAGTAAGCAGATTGGAGCCCCAAACAGTCACCAGGAGCTGGACATACAAAACCTGTACATATAAAATATGTTCCAGAAGGAACAGAAGGATAGAGGCAGAAGTGGCTGGTCAGACTGGTTGAGGTATTGTTAGCAAAGTCTGATGTCTGCAGGCTACCAGGTGTGGGTATGCTGCAGGGGCCAGGGGCAGCCACTACAGGATCTTCAGGAGGTGCACAGCATGACACAGAGCAAGGAGGCAAGGACATCTGGCAGAGCAGTCTATACACAGGCGCCACACTGACTGTGGGGGTGTGCACTGAGCTGGTATCTGCCTGGAAGAGGGAGGGCATGCCGGCGGCCCAGCCTGATAGGGAAATTTTAGCCAAGGCCACTGCTGGCATTTGCAGTAGGAGGGACGCGTGCTGGGAACAGGGGCTGGGGGAGGTGTTGACTGGAGAGAGGCATCCCATCCCCTTTCGGAACTGCGTCTCTTAAATCAAACAATTCAATCCAGGTGGAAGAGGGTTGACAGCTGGGAGGGGAGAAGAAGGAGAAACAGACGATAAAAAAAAAATCAATAACGCTGCCCCATAAAATAAATTGAGATTTGTGGAATTCACTTCCACTTGACATCAAAGATGCCGATTTGGTGAATTCGTTTAAGGCCAAATTGAAAACGTATCATTTTAATCCGGGTCCCCAAGCTGCCCCTCGCTCCGTGGTAAGGACCCTGGGGGCCCGGTTTACTGCAGCTCCTGAGGCTGTTCCTCTGGGGCTGATTGATCTCCATTGCTCAGAGAAACCGTGCAGGGGTTGGCAGGAGTCATGGATCCTCCACATGAGGGTCACCACCACACCCTTTCTCCCAGCTACAGCCAAGGTCCCTCCTGCCAGCGACTCCTCCAGGTAACAGTGATGTAGCCATGTTTGGCCATTGACTTCCCAGTGACTGAGAGGAACTTCCAAAAGAAAGTTGGCCAGCTGGGACCTTGGAGATCTGGTCCATGCCGGTGTTTTGAGATCTCTGGGCTTGAATTCTCCTCTTGGAAGGGAGAGCGTGATGCAAGAGAAAGCAGAGTTTAGAGTCTATAGACTCTGCTTCTGGATTGTCCCACAGAGCGTGAGTATGGTGTGAATTCTCCCACAGGGCATGAGCATGGAGGGAAGGAAGCAGAAGACCACAAAATCCTACAAATATAAGGCAAACACAAGACAAAATGAGTTTCCTTGGCCCAAATTTTAAAAATAAGACAGACCACAAAAATGCTGAGCCTGGTGCCAGAACATATCATAGAGGAGATTGAGACTCAGCCCCACTTTGGGGACTTCTCTCAGCCCAGGGCATGGATACAAGAGCGGGGAATCTTCAAGCTGCCAAGCTGGAATGGTACCACCCCAGATAATGGAGAAGCGACCTGGAAGGGATGGCAAGAGCCAGGCAGGCATGGGCAGGACAACGCAGAACTGTGGGCAGACAGTATGGTCTAAGGTAGACCGTGGGTACGATGGAGTGTCTTGAATGAGCAGGTCCGTATCCAAGTTCCAGCTTCATGACTTTGCAGCTGAACCTCTCTGTGCCTCGGTGTCCACATGTGTGAAGAAGAAAGGAGTAGTCATGTTCTTATTACAGGGAGATCGCCCGGGACCTCACAAGGGAAAGGTAAAGCACTCAGCAGGATGCTGGACAGTCGGCTGACTCTCAGTAAATGTTGCAGTGATCATTACAGTTACAGTTGGGGGCTTTCGGCAAGGCACTGAATCCTTGCTCAGGTCTCAGTGTCCCCCTCCGTAAAGTGAAGGGTTCCACCCAAATGCTCTCAGGGTTCCTCCTCTAAGTGACTGTGCAACTGAGCAGGGACTAACACTAGGTCTCTGGTCTCTGTAGTTTCCAGCCTTAAACCCCTAGAATCGTGGGCAGAGAAAACTGGGCATCTGGAAGAGTCAGCCCAGAGAGGGGCCCAGGAAGGGCAACAGGGGCTAACAAAACACCAAATTCATGGCCACCTCCACCCAGAGCTACCTTGGCCTTGCCGTACCCAGGCTTTGGGCTTCGGGACTGGAGCTTGATCTGACCTCTTCAAATTGAATGTTCACTTTAGCCTACATTTGCAAAGCAATTTGTTAATGCTCCTGTGCAGGGGCTGTTTTCTCTAGGGTTTTAAAGAAAAAACTCATTTCAATGTAAAATTCACAGCACCAAATTGAAATGTATTCTGAGCAGAGTGAGCTGTTCAGAATTTCCAAGCCCCTGCGATCAGCAGCACGTCACATTGTAATTACACCTTTCTTTGTGCGTCAGCTGCAGGCTTGGTGAGGAAAATAGAAGATAATGCTGACCCTTTGGAGAAAAGAAAGGACTTTTGTGCCTGTTCCCTTTCAGAGAGCGCTCTGCCAAGATGATGGGGAAGAGGAACACCTGAATCAATCTATCAAGGGGAGCAAAACCATTGCTATCTTCAGTGTCCTTAGCCAAGATTGGTTCCACTCAACAGTTTCTGGAGTTTAACTCTTATTTTTTCAAATGCACTGGAGGAAATAAAAGACAGCTAAAGCATCTACTTTCTAGCACATCCTGGTTCATTTTTCTCAAAGATGATCCCTAGCATCTCCCCCCTCATGCACACACACATGCACACACACACACGCGCGCACACACACATGTGTATGCAGATGTACACATACCACGAATGTGACACACAGTATACATACTCATGCAATATTTGTGTACGCATCCATATGTATACACCACACACACACACACACACACACACACACACACACATGCACAGAGTCCTTCAATTGGGTCATTATTCCAAAAATAGAGACATTTGAATAAGACCCAGTCTAGATGAGAATTCTTATTAATTTTCTTAGAAGAATGTCTTCATTCTTAGGAGCTGCAGGGTGAAGTATTTAGGAATAAACTGTCAACATGTCTATGACTTGCTGTCACATAGAGAGGGAGCAAGAGAGACAGAGAGGGAGAATAAACATGGTAACCTGCTAACAGTTGTTGAATTATGGGTGTAAAACAGAGATTTATTCATTGTATTATTCTTTAAATATTTTTGAATATTATAGGTTGTAGTATAAACTATTGCTTATTTTATTACAGATTATATATAGCATAGTATGTTATAGATATTATAGTGTATTTGAAATGTTTCCTAATTAAAAATTAAGGAAATAAAGATTAGTGAGAAAGTTTCCAAATTGCATAGAGTTGTCACTTTCTTTAAAACTTGTCATTTATATCTCTCTATTGATGCTGATTTCATAATGACTTCAAATTTTCATAACTTACACATAGATCTAATCTTATAAGTAAATATTAGAAGATTTTGCTGAAAAACAGATAGGATCTGAAAGGATAAAAAAAGAGAGCAGAAGACTTTCTTGGGTCAAGTGAATCTTGCGACCCACTTACCTGAATCTTGGTAAACAGGCCTTTCTTCTTCTATAGTCAGTATCTACTGCAGGGATGGTAGCTCCAGTCTCCCAAACTCATGAACACCTCGATTCCTACTGGCAGACTGGGGGTTGGATCTGGAGCGTGTGAACTCCATTTGGAAGGTGAAAGACAGGTATGTGAGGTCATTTGGCTATTAAGCCAGAGACAACGTGTGGGCTAATTTCCAGGTATTCAGCATCCATGGACACTTTGCCTCTGTTTAGAAGCGACCGTCAGCTACCATTTGCAAACACACACACACACACACACACACACACACACACACACACACACACTGAAACCTGATCCTTCCTCCCTCATTAGAATCCTCATGATAATGTACCCCTACTGCCTCCTCGGCCATTAAAATAATTCTAACAATTATGGAGGGCTAAAGAGTAGACAACTTATTTTTTAAAAGAGTAGACAATTTATTTTACCTGACAGAGTATACCCACTTATCATCCCCATTTTACAGATGAGGAAACTGAAGTGAGGCGAATGGCAGAAAGCAGAGACTATGTGCCCAGAAGGTGCAACCCCAGAACCTGTGTTTTTTAACAACTTTGATAAGCTACCTGCTCCTACCAGACTCAATGCCCCTGCAGGACTATCCCTCTGAGGCTGGTCACCTCTGTCTAGCAGACTCCCAAGGACAGATTCTTGACCAAGGCATTCTGAAACATTTTTCTGGACCTATTGTGTGTATAATAATGCTTCTATTCACTGAGTGAGAAGTTGTGCCACTAATATCCTGCTTTGTCAGAACCCGGTATCCAGGCCATAGAATTCCTTATCATTTCCTGCCTAAAGAAAAAAGTCACCACAGTCAAATGGACAAGGTCAGATCAGACTGCTTCCTCTTCTGTGCCTGCCAGGGGGAATTCCACACTCCTGCTTGGTGGGCTCACCGTGTTGTTCTGGGTTCCCTACCTGCATACCTTCCCCATGTCTGCTTTCTCTGGGCACACCTTTGTTTTGCTCAGGTAGCTACTCCTCTTCCATGGATCTCAAGGGTAAACCTTGAGTGGTCTAAGCTAGTTCTAGAATTACATTCCTCCTGTTTAGGTACTGGCCTGGGCACGGGCATAGAATTTATGTGTCTGCCTCACAACAGCCACCTGGGCTTAGGCACTTCGGAGGATGGTTCCCTCACTGAGGCAGCGATGTCTTGCTTCTTGTCTTGTTGTCATGCTGGAAACTTCTGTAGCCAACCTGCTGCCAGCCTGAGGATAAAGGTCCTGGCACACAGGAGTGGGGCCAAGAACACAGCATAGTCACAGCTGCATACTGTCTGCATTCTGTCTCAGGAGCTGCCTGACTTCAGGACTTCCTGGCAAGGGAAACAATAAGTCCTCATTTTGAGCTGAATTTTCCGTTACTTGCAACCCAAAGTACCCTGACTGGTAAGCTGTGCATTCGCTTAGTGTGGGATTATAGGCAGTTGTGTAGGACCTCTTCCTGCTTTTATACTGTCTGGGCCAATTCTGCTCCCCAGGGACAGATATTTGGTATGATTCATCCTTTCCTCGTAAAATCCTGATCCATGACTGGCAAGCAGTAAGAGGGAATTAGTTATCCAGCGTGTTACTGTATCCCAGGGCTTTCTGGGTGGTGTTTTCTCAGCAATTACTCCAAAGGATTTGTCCATCTCACATCCTTTTTGGAATGAGGTGGGATATAAATATGTAAGTGGGAAGGAAGAAAGGCACAAAGGCTAAATTAAATGTATCTATTAAAATATAATTTTTTAGAAAAAGGGTTTCCATGGCAACTTTAAGAGAAGAAGCCCTGCCTCCAAGGACAATGGGAGGTAAAATAGTGGTTTTTAACCTTTTCTTCGGCCATGCCCTCCTTTGATACTTGAACCTCCTTGTATTCCCCTCGCAGATTTTTATAAGGTCCCCTAATCAAAAAGGGCAACTTCTCTAGCTTGGGAATTTCTATCTTCAACAATTTCCTACTGTTGGAAAATATTTTTCTCCAGCTTTCATTCTTATAGTGTATATTTTTAAGAATAAGACTTTAGGACTCTCTCCCAGATAGATTACTATATTATAATATCAAGATTTTGTTTCCAATTCCCCCTTCAGGGTTCTAACGTGGCCTTTCCCCGGAGCAGCCCTGGTCAGAAACCCCATGTACAGTCACACGCAGGAACCAGAGGAGCAGCTTGGTCCTGGCACTGGGCTTTGTGTTGCTCTTTCAACATCTGACTTCATTGCACCTGCTGTTAATTGACAGTTATAGATAGTGAAATAACACACTCTGCCTGCTTTCTTTTTATCTTTGAGACCAGGGGTCATTGTGTTTGTGAGTTGTTTCAAATGCCTTTGATAATTGAGAGGTGTTCATCTGCACTGCTGCCCTTAGTTAAACAAAGCAGCGTTTGGATAGAGAGCAAAGTTTCTAGCAACCTCATGAGCTGCTGAGAGCCATGTCTCTAGCCAGTTCCTGAATTCCACAGGTCTTTTTCAGCCAGGAAATGTGGTGTAAAGTTGGGAAACAGGAAAAGATAAGGGAACTTGGACTAAAGCTCAGACAGAGTTCCTCCTGGAAGGCAAAGAGGCCAGTCCCAGATGAACAGGGGTTCTTGGACCAGATCCTGTCCTCAGGCTCAAGTCAAAACCACAAGGGTCTCTTCTGTTTAGTCAGCAGACCCTCCAAAATTACTGTTCCCATCACTCTTGTGCTTGGCAATTTTTAGTTCACCATTCCATAAAAACTCACTGGACACTTTCTACTACACACATCAGGCACCGTGCAGGGTGCTTTGGGAACACAAAGATAAAAAGACTATGTTTTTCATGTGAAATGAGATGAAGCATGAATAGGAACAGAACACATACGTAGTTTATTGAATAGTTCTAGTATACTCTACTGTAGTCAGAGCATAAACTCTAAAGTGCCATTGTGCATGCCATATAATAAGGCAAAGTACCTACAATGCAGGTCTCACACTTGCCAGAGGACATCAGAATGAGCCTTGCTATGCCTCAGTTTACACATTTGTTTAGTGGAGATGATGAGAACTTTTCTCAAAGAACTATTGGGAACATGAAAGGAATTAACACATGAAAAGTGCTTTGAATGGTACCTGTCACAAAGAAAATATTATAGGAGAGTTTACTGCAACTATTATTACTTCCAGGTAAGATTAGGAGTAGTGTGGAGTTTGTGTCAATCAGAAGTCAGAAGTTGGTTGCCTGTGTTAAAATAATTAAATGGGAGGCCATTCAGTTGAGGTGGCTGTAATGCCCTGGGTTCTTCAACAAGCAAACCAAAACCTAACTTGGACTTATTTCCTGAAGGCTGCTAATTTAAAAGAAACCCACTCAGTCACAGATGACCCACTGGGCCTTAGTTTGTGTTAAACTTCCCACAGAGATAGGCCAAATAAGGCACTTGCGGAAACTTTAACCAATCAAATAATTTATTTGCTTTGTTTCCCCATTCACCCTAAAAAAGCACCCACCTCCACTCCCAGACTCCCAATCACTTCTTGTTTGGAGCTGTCCAATTAATGAAATCACTGTCCACTCAAATAAAGTCTAACATTTTTATGTGCCAAAATTTATCTCAACAGCTAACAGTGTTAGATGACTTAGCTGAGACGTTAGAGGTGTGAGCTTCGAGTTTACACTACTGAGACTCCATTTCCAGATGTAGGATCTGGTCACAGCCAGGAAGGCCCACCTCCACCCTGTCCCCCAAACTTGCCAGTTGCACCCTGACCTCTGCTGATGCTGTCCCTTTCTTTCCAGCATGCATACTGGCAACCCAGAGATCTCCCAGGGCTGGAAGTTCTGGAGCAGCTAAACCACACCTATGCCCTGCAGAAGAGCCTGCTGCTGCTGGGGCCCATTGTTTCTGCCCTCCCCTCCTGATCAGCACAGTGCCAGATCATCTTACCCTCCCAAGGGCCCTCCCCAGGAATCGGTACATATAATCAGATGAGATACAGCCCTTTTACGATTTGCAGGTCCTTACATGAGACACAGCCCCAAGTAGCAGGCTGCACTGGCAATCTCACATCCAACTCCCTGTTCTTCCCCACCCAACAAGGAGGACTTTTCAAGGTCACATCAAGTCTCACTCTGGTTCCTCCAGTCCCACTCCTCCCTCCTTCTCCTCACCACTCCCTCAAGGCTGCCCCCCCAATTCCCCTCCCCCTCTGCATTCTATTTCTGCATGCTAGAGACCCAAACCTGGTTTGACATCCAAAATGCATTAAGATACTCAGCAAAAGAACCTGTCCCTAAGCCCTTCCCTAAGAGACAAGGGTGCCCTTGAATAGCAACACTGTCCTCCTTGAGATACTGGAATCTTTCCTTTCTTCAAGATGAATTCTCCAATTGCTAGAGTTGGGCTGCTCGAAGTGGCATAATTCTCTCTGACTCCTCAACAGTTGCTTCTCCAGGACAACCCCTTTCTTGAGCCTGAGTTTGAGGAACACTTGTTAGGTTGTCCTGACTCAGCAGAAGGCCCTGCTCCAGTCCATTCCCCCATATCACCCAGCTTCACTTCTCTAGTTGGCAGAAACTTTCTAACCCTTTACTGACCTCTTTTTGCCCTCCCTTTTTCTCATCACTCATTCTCACACCTGTACCTTATTGCTGGAGGTTCGTCTGTGCTTTTATGTAACTCTGTGACTCTCTTCCATCCTGCTTGGCTGTATGATCCTTGGCTGTATGTAGCTCAGCCAGGAAGTGTGGCCTAGACCTGATCAATCCAGTGCCTCCCCCAGACAGGATGTGGGCTCTAGAAGGAGTGACCTAAGGATGCTCAGATGGTCACAAGTGGTACTAAACCATATGGCTGAGTCAAGTTCAGCAGCAGGTGGTGATGGCAATATTGGCCGCAGAGTCCTCAGCAGACTGTTTTGCTGCCTTGATCTTGCTGTGTCTCTTGTTCTCTATACTTTTCACCTTTTGAGCCCTACAATTTTCCTTTACCTTTTCAAAAAAAAAAATTCTCTCTCCTTCAGTACCTCAGAGTTGTTGCAGGCTAGAACCCAGACCTGCTCTCTGCCAACAACACAATAGGGACTGGTTGCATGGCTGTGTGACATGAGGGTGGAAGAGGTGCTGTCTTGTTTATTTTTCTTGTTGTTGAGTCAAAATACAGTGGTACATCAGTTCATGAACTAATTCTTTCCACAATTTTGGTTGCAAACCAAGTTGGTTGCAAATTTGATTCCATTCTTGACCAATTCTGTTTGCAATCATCATCACGGGAAGTATTAAGTTCTTGAACTGAGATACCACTGTACCTGACACCAAGTTAAAAGAGGAAAGGTTTATTTCAGTTCACAGTTTGTAGAGGTTTCAGCCCATAGTCTATTGACTCCAAAGGACAGCAGCGTGGCAGAGGGACAACACAAAAGAGAAACAGTCCATGGCAAGGCAGGCAAGAAGGCAGCAAAGCAGCAAGCAGCAGCAGTGAGCCTGGCTTTCTCTTTTATCCCAGCCAGGCTACAAGCCTTTTGGGTGGTTCCACCCACACCTAGAGTGGGGCTTTTGTTTTCAATAAATCCATTCAGCCATACCCAGAGCCATGCTAATTCCAATCAGTGGACTGATTCAGTACCAGGCCCCCTTGATCCCAGTATCACACACCCTAGATCCAGTCAGCTCTGAAAAACCCCACCTGTGAGTGCATGAAGATTTGAGGGTACATCGAAATATAAGCCATAACAGCTGCCAAATCCAGACTTTGGTGCTTACCCCCAGGATTGGTCTGGGCCAGAGTAGGTGTCCTGTGGCTCCACATGGAGTGAATAACAAAATAGCACCAGACAGGCCATCACTAAGGAAATCTCATCAGGCTTAAACAGTCCTAAACTAATGCTAAAATTGAGACAGTAATACTCATTTAAGAGTTCAAGACTGCACCAGATGCAGTCCCCAGCCCTAATGCCTGAGACTCAGTGTTGAAGACAGACAGCATTTTGCCACCCAGAGACCAAACTCGAGCATCTCAGGATGCTGCTTCCTCTGCCATCTGTGTTGCCTGCTGCTCTCCTCACTCTTCCCATGATGCCCCTGCTTCACTTTGTTCCCTCCACCCACAACTATATCTCTTTAAATCCACTCACACCCAGCCATCAAACCCAGCTCACATACTACCTCCTCCACGAAGCTGTGCCCCAGGTCAGCCCTATCCACACTGGACCTCCCTCCTTGGTCCTTTACCCACATCACCTGGGTGGGTAGAAAGGTGACACAAGTGCATGGCTTCCCTCTTGGAGAAATTCCATGAGGGTGGAGTCTGTGCTCAGACTTCTCTGTGTTATTACCAGTTCTTAGTGCATGAACAAATGAAGTATTTTCATCCAAATGAACATGAACGAATGTAGTGTGTGCCTCAGAGCACAACCAGATTTGTGCATGGGGCCATCGGCTCAGTGGAAGTGCACATTTTTCTTCTACAATGAGATACTGAGTTGTCATTTGAAAAAGAGGTAGATGACTAAGAAATTAAGCACATACCTCCTTCCTGATCACGTGATTAAGGGCTAAACTGGATAGAATTTGTATGGGGTTTCCAATTTAGTTCAATATAAAGAACTTCTTGGCAATTAAGCATGACTTAACAATGGGACACACTGCCTTGCAGGATGTGAGCTCTCTGTCTCAGAAATTCCTAGAGTGGAGACTGGCAAGGATGCAGTGTTTCCCATATACAGGAATAGTCTGTGAAAGACCTGCTCCAAATCCTTCGGAAAGCATGTTAAAAAGACAGCTCTCTGAACTTTATCCCTAGAAATATAACCCAAATAACAAAAAGAAGAGCTTGGAAATCTGTGTATTTTGTACAAAGCTCTCCAGGATATTTCTTAGCACAGCCTGGTCTGGCAAGCCTTGCCTCAGAGGGGTCTCACCTGGAGTGGAATATGGAAGCAGATGACACCCAAAAACCCCATGAGCTCAGAAAGTATGTTCCTTCAGGTCAGGTGAGGATACCATCCTGGTACTAAACCTTCCCTTCAGCTTCTAGATTTGTTTATTTGTTTGTTTTCCCCAGTAGGGTTATTTAGCTACCTGCTTTCTTTGGACAAATTCAGGAAAGTTATTGCTATGGACTGAACATTTGTGTATCCTCCAAATTCATATGTTGAAGCCTCATCCCCTACTGTGATGGTATTTGGGGTAGGACTTTTGGGAGATGTCTTAGTCCATTTTCTGTCGCTATAAGTGTACATGACAGACCGGGTATCAATAGGAAGTAAAGATTCGTTTGACTCACAGTTCTGAAGCCTGGGAAATTGAAGATCGGATAGCCTCATCTGGGGAGTCTTTCTTGCTGGTGAGGACTCTCTGTGGAGTTCTGAGGCAATGCAGGGTATCATACATCAAGACAGAGCAAGCTTGCTTTCATGAGTCTCTTGTCCTCTTTTTGTAGGACCACTAATGTCATTCATGGAGGTCCACCCTTATGATCTCATCTAATTTTAATTGGGTCCCAAAGTCCCCTCTTCCAAATACCATTAATATTTGACTTTGGAGTTCAGTTTCCAACACATGAATTCTGGATGACACACCCAAAGCACAGTAGGAGGTAATTAGGTTTAGGCGAGGCCATGAGGGTGGAACCTCATGATTGGATTCTGGCCCTTTTAAGAAAAGGAAGAGATCAGAACTCATCCTGACCCCCACCATGAGGGGATATACTAACAAAGAGTCCATCTGCAAACCAGGAAGAAGGCCTTCACCAGACGTGGAATCCGTCAACATCTTGATCTTGGACTTATCGTCCAGAACCATGAGAACAAATATGTGTTATTTAAACACCACTCCCACCCCCTCTTCTGTCTGTGGTACTTTGTCATAGCAGCCCAAACCAAATGAGACACATATTCAGTACCAAGGTATACTCTCCAAGATGTCTTTGAGAGCAGGAAGCAATATCATACAGGTGCTGATTCTCATGGATTTACTCACACTGTGGTCAGTGAGCTTCATGATGTCAGAAGCCTAAGCCATGCATTGATCTCCCCCCTCTTCTTTAACAAGGTACCCTAACTCTTGAATATGCTAGGAACCTTGAGCAATGGGGAGGAAGCCCTTAGAAAGCACCATACTTTTGAGCCACTAGGCCCATGAAAATGGTCACACCCTATTTCAAAGTGACCTCCTGATTAAATATAGAGGACAAAACCCACAGTGGGCCCTGATGCATTAGCTGCTGCAGCATGTCAGCTGGGTACCTGTTTGTAAGTGATTAAGTGCAGTCAAATATGTTTCATATATCCATCACTGTGTGTCTGTCACCCACTGTGCAACAACTAGTTTTGGTCTTAATTTAATCTGGACTGACCCAGAGCTGGGCTCAGTGTCCAGGCCTCAACAGAGGTTGTGCGCAAACCAAGTAGGCTTGCTTAGGTAACCCACGGCCCAAACTAATTCCTGCTTCTTCCTTCTCAAGTTTGGTACTTTCGAATAGGCACTCGGAACCTTGGAGAACAAGCAAGTACATATTCTTCTTTTGCCTTCACATCTACAAAGTCGGTGGAGGGAAAAATGAATGTTCAGTAGCTTGAATCAGGACAAAAGAACTCCAAGAAAAACCACAGAAAGCATGCAGACCTCGTCCATACCTCTGTCCCACTTCCCTTCACAGGGTTCCACTCTGCCCTACTTCTTTCCTCCCCCAATTTGTACCCAGTGCCATCTCTTGAGAACCTGCCCTCAGCTGGAGCTGACTGATACACAGACCTCCACTGATAGAATGTGCTATGGTTGGTCCCCCATATGCTTACAGTACACAGCAGGCCACAAAAGAACCCTCAAAAAAAGAGGCCCAAGACCCAAGACCCTGGTGTTCAGGGGCTGCTGATACCAATCAGATCATCCTAGCTAGGCGGCCACCAGCATTCTCGACCCACTGGGTCTCCAGCATTGGCTCTGCTCACTACTGAGTTTTTTTTTCTGTTTCTGACAGTGCAATATTGCATATAATAACAATTACCAATGACCTCCACTGGGTTGTCCAATCTCATTATTGCCGATGCATTTGGTACCTGCCACTGCCAATTTGCCTCAGCTGAGGTTTTATTCAGTGGGATATGATAGAGCTGTACAGCAATCTTTTTCCATTTAAATAGTTTAATTGAGGAAAGCTATCAGATGTTTCCAAATTTAATGTATACAACAATTTGCTTTTTCCTATCTCTTTTCAGAGTTGAGTTGGGAGAAAATGACATCTGATTCTTATAGAAGGAAAGCAATTACATTTTGGCGTCTGCCTTCCCCGGCTTGCATATGTTTTTAAACATAAAAAGAAATTCTTAATATGTAATTGTCAGGTAATAAAAAGGGAAAAATATTTTACTTTGCATTTATGAAGTAATTTTTCAAAAGCATAAGGGAATTACATGTTAATGTTTTATGTTTATGACTGCACTCTAATACTGCACTATTTCTTCAAGTTTAGGCCCTATTCCCCCCTTTTCTGAAGATGAAAGCAGAGATGAGCAGGCCTAGCTCAAATCCTGCCTCCCTACAGAGATGTCCTTGCGTGCTCAGAGCTATCTTCCCAGAGCGCCATCCCTGGAGCTTCTGCTTTCTGTACTGGGATAGAACACTGGTTTTCTACTTCGAGACTAAAAGGCTTTCCTGCCTTCCTAGCTAGATTGTAAGCTTCCTGGGAAAAGACAGCGTTCCTTTTGTGTTCTTATGTTCTCCACAACCCTCAGCAAAGGACTGAGTTCAAAACAGCTGATGCTCAGCAAACACTTGTTGCACAAATTTACCCACTGAATTGCCAAATAACTAATCATCGAGTAATTAGAGTGATGTTATTCTAGCACCCAGTGGATGTCTCACAGAATGCAATAGGATAGAAGGATGGATGGATGGATGGATAGATGGATGGATGGATGGATGGATGGATGGATGGATGGATGGACTCTACAAAACTCATCCAAGATTGCTCAGATCATTTGACCAAATGGATTAGGTGTGCTACTTCACAAAGTTCTTTTTAGCTACACTGCTTACTGACATCAGACTAAGATTGTGAAACTCAAAACATTTTCCAGGGAGGTCTGAGGGGCTGCTTAGAGGGTCATGGGGTATCAGGAAGGCCTGAATGTTACTAATTCTGTTCCTTAGTTAGAAAATGGTGGCTTACAATTTTATTATAGTATTAATGAGATTTTATGATTACAAACTCCAACTCAACCCTGATCAACAATTGTATTTCTCTTTAAGTACATCTACCAACTCTTGGAGGTAATTATTTTCAAAAGTTCTGTATCATTTACCAATTTATGAACTCACTTCATGCTTCCATGAGAAAAGAGAAACAGTTGGTGGGGAACTCCTTGTCTTTTTTTCTATCAGATCATCAGTCTGTTCAGCACCTGTACTGTTTTCTCTTCCTCCCTCTCTTCATGGCAGAGCTACCCTTTTCTGTGCAAGCTGACCCCTCCACTGGTATACTGGAACCAATGGCCTGTCTCAGGCCTTTGTTTTTTGTGTTCTTTCCTTTCCGTCATTCATGTCTCCTCTCACCTGGATCATTCCCATCAACACTTCAGTACACAAGGTTACTCTAATTTTGTCCAGAACAAAACTACTCTGCTAATTCACATCTCTCTTTAGCTCCTACCTGATATCTCTGCTTCCCTTTCTGGAAAAAATAAAAGCTTGAACTGTCTATGTGGACCATCTTCACTCCTTTACCTTCTGTTTTTTCTACCATGCACCCCAGGTGGCTTCTGTTCTGACATCCCTTTAGAGTGACTCTTGTCTAGATCCCCACTTTTACCTTTCTGCAGCCAAAGTCAATGGATAATTTTTGGTCTTTATCCTGTTCTCTTAGCAAGAGTTTTGCACAGGAAAATTGTCAACCTGGTGTATATGTATGTGTGCGTGCATGTATGTATGCATTTGTATATTTGTTTGTTCTCTGCCTCCCATTCTAAAATATAAACTCCCTAATTTAGCAATGTATCCTTGGTGCCTACTCTGGCTCCTGTCACATGGTCAGTGTTGGCACTGCTCGATCCACTTTCCTCCAGCAATCTCAAATCTACTGCACATCATTGAGACATGGAGTCATAGAATATCCACTTTGGAAGTGATCTTGGAGATGATTCCATCATGATAATGTTGATGTACTTCATGATACACTGCTAGAAGCTTCTGGAAGGACTAGCACTTGAGTCAAGTTCCCTTGGTTCTCTACCCAGGCTCTTTCCATAACATTTGCCCCTGTGCTGTGTGGCAGACCTTGGAGCTATAGTGTGCACTCACGGTGTTGAAGTGTGATCTCTCAGGAACAAAGTGGATTTAATAACCAGCCAAACCAGAGAACTGTACAAATGGAAATCCATGATATTTTCTTAAAACTAATTTTGTGGCAGAATACCTACCTTCAGTTCAACTAGTTAAATGAATATGATTGTGTTCCTAAGCCATGTCTAATTATCTACTTTCACAATTAAAATAGCTTTATGACTTTCTGGATCACAGAAACAATACATGTCTATAGCAAATAATTCAAATAATAGAAAAAAGTAATAGTAATTTTAGTAATAGTAATTTTTAATAGTAATTTTAAGTAAAAATTACTTAAAATTCTATCACCAAAGGTAATAGTTTTCTACCTGCTTATTGAAGTTTAACACAAATATAGAAAAGTAGACAAATCATACATGTACACCTTGATGAATTATTATGAAATGAATACCCACGTGTCCATCACTCAAGATCAGAAAGAGAATGTGATCAACTCCCAAAAGCCCTTCTGCCTCCTCCCAGTTCTCCTCCTCAGTGATTTTTTTTTTTTAATTTTTACCAAGAACATGTATGGTACATTGTATACATAATGATCATAATCAACATGGTTATTTTGTACCTGTACATGATACATCTTGGTTTTCCCTCCTCTTCCCCCCTTCCCCTCCCCTCCCTTCCATTCACCCACCCCTCCCTATGTGCAACAAGTGTAGTTACACTTTTTTTTGTGCTGGCTTTTAAAACTATAAAAAGTGTTTACTTTTTGACCTTTATATTTTTTTATCAGTGAAATAATTCAGTACGTTTCTTTATGTTTACCTTTTTGTGCTGCTGAACATTACATGAAAACTTATTCATGTCATGGCATACAGCTGTCATTTGTTTATTTTCTCTCCTATAAATATTTCAGTGTAAGAAGACAGTAATGGTTATCCATTCTATCTGTGAGGGGCATTTTGCGTTTTTGGTTTGAGAATATTAAAAATTGCTATAACAAACATTCTCACACATGACTTTCATTGCACATGTGCCCCTGTCCTTTTAGGTGAACATCTGGCAAGAGTATTGTTCCTTCGTGGTGTACAGGTACATTCAACTTTATCGGGAAGTCTCAGTTCTCCGAAGCATGGCTTTCATTCTACATGCCTACTGACACTTTTCATGTCAGGCCTTCAAAGAGTAAATGTTTCTTATTAAGAAGTGTCTTGATTACTAATATGAGCGAGCACCTCTTCATGTATTTGTTGGTCATTTCTCTTCACTCTTATAAAATGCCCATTCAGGTCTCCCTCCATTTTTCTATTGCAGTTTTGGCTTTTGCTTACCAATCCATAGGAATTCTTTGTATAGTCTGGTTTTGAATTCTGTGTTACTTTAATACGTGACAAATTTATATCCTTCACTGTGGCTTGCTTACTGATTACTTTTGATGACTTGAAGTTGTTAGTTTTCATGTAGTCCAGTGTATGTTTTTCTTTTATAATTAGTGAGTCTTAGCTATAGAAGATATTTCCCTATGTAAATGTTGAGAAAAATATTCTTGTAGAAGGTTTACTGATTTACCGTTAGCATTAACATTCATGATCTACTGGAATTCTTTTTTGTGTATGGTGTGGTTGAAGAGTCAAATTGTTTTATTTTTGTCTACATTCAGATATCCATTAGACTTAATGTCATTTATTAAAAAGAGCTCTTTGCCCGCTGCTCTGCCTTTCATCTTTGTCACTGACACATGTGTGCACCTGTTTCTGGACACTCGGCTCCATTTTACTGGGCCACTCATCTTTCCTTGAGCCAATGTTGTCTTCATTTCTTTTGCATGATAGCTTTTAAGTCTTGGTGGTTGAAACTGTAAGACACCCCTCATCTTGAAATATTTTTATTGAGAGTGTTTTCCCTTTGTATTTTATATAAATTTTAAAATTAGCTTGTCAATTCACACACACATAAATATGCGTATCTGCATAAGCATACACACAAACCCGCTGAATTTTTCCCTAGGACTGTATTGAATCTATAGATTAATTTGGATAGAATTGACATATCTACAATTTCTATCAACTTCTATTGATGAATATATCATCCATATTTAGTGAATATTCTTTCATAATTCTCCCTCCATTTATAGTTATGCATACACAGACTATTTTACATACATTGAATCATATTGGTCTGTTAATTTTATCAAGGTTGATACAATATAGATTCTCTCTGATTCCCTACACACACATATATACACACATATACCACCACCACCAGCAACACACTCTCATAATTCCCCTTCTATGTTTACTAGCTAAATTTGTGTCTAATCTTTCTATGATATTCTTTTTTTAAATTTATTTTATTTTAATGGTACATTTTAGGTGTACATAGTGATAACATTCATCATAGGGGATTTGTACCTGTACATGATATATCCTGTTGCTTCTTATTTTCCCATTCCCCTCCCCTCCCTTCACTCCCTCCTCCCTCCTTATTTACAAAAGCTTTGTTTCCATTTTTTCCTTCCATTTCTTATTTCTCTTGTCCCTCTGTTCCTTTCCCCTTCCCTTGTTCCCTTTCCCATCTGGACATCTTCTTCCCTCTCCCAATATAATACATTTTAGTCTTTATTTACACTTTCAGCTTCTCACACCAGAGGAACTATGCGGTATTTAAACATGTGTGTCTGATTTATTTCACTTAAGAGTATGGTCTCAAGATGCATCCATTTACCTAGAAATATCTCAAGCTTATCATTCTTTATGGCAGAGTAGTACTCTGTTGTAAATGAAAAAACACATTTTCTTTACCCATTCTGCTGTTGATGGGCATGTGGGCTGTTTCCAAGATTTAGCTTTTACAGACTGTGCCGCTATAAACATGGGTGTGTATATATCACTGCAGTATGATGCTTTTAGTTCTTTTGGGAAGATACCAAGAAGTGGAATAGCTGGGTCAAATGGAATCTCTAGTCCTAGTTCCATGAGAACTCTTCACACTGATTTCCACAGCGATTGCCCCAGTCTACACTCCCACCAACAGTGGAGAAGTGTTCCTTTTTTCTATGATATTCTTTACACTTATGTAGTCATTTACATATATAACTATATGTATGTACTATATAGGGGTTATCAATACAAAAATAGAATAGATGGGTATAGCTATATACCCTTCTCTGAATTTTATTTTCTTCATATAAAAATGTATCAAAATAATCTTTTCAAGGAAATGCAATCCAATGCAATCTTTCTAAGAGCTATGTAATATTCCTCTCTAGAAATGTCCCACAATTTATTCAACTATTCTCCTATTGATGGGCATTAATTATTGTTTCCAAATTCCTGTAGTCTCAAACAATCCTGATATTAACATCCTTGATCTTGAACAAATATTTTCTTGATGGAATTTTTCTTACTTGACAGTTCTACAAGAGTGGGATTGTTAGAGTGGAGGGTACTTGTAGCTTACATTTTAATAATCACTTTCTAGTTTATTTCCTAAAACACACACTGATTCACATTTCCTCTAATCAAATTATATAAGAAAACTTTTCCCCAACGTTTCTGTTGGAAAATTATCACTCTTTTTAATTTTTACCAGTTTTATAATGGAAATGGTATCTTGTTGTTTTGGTTTGTATTTATCTGACTACTAGGGATGTTAAACACCTGTTTACATTTTTCTTAATGTTTGAATTTGATCTTATTTTGAAGTGTTTCCTCATATCCTTTGCCTTTTTGTCTCTTCATTTTTGTGTATGTGTGTATGGTTTTCTTATTAATTTTTTAGAAACCTTTGGCATATCTCAAATATTAACATTTTACTACTCATCCACATTGAAAATCCATCTCCCAATTATATTAGCCTATCTTATGCTGCTATGACAAAATATCTGAGGCTGGTAACTTTCTAAAGAAAAAGGATTTGCTTTTGCTCACAATTCTAGAGATCCAAGGTTGAGGGCCTACATCTGGTGATGGCCTTCTTGCTGGCAGAGTACACAGATGGCATAAGGCATCACATAGTAAGAGACAGAGAACCTGGATGTGTCTCCTCCGGCCTCTCTCCCTGTTCTTGTAAAGCCACCGGTTTTCAAACATGAGAGCTCCACCCCATGACCTTATCTAATCCTAATCACCTTCCAAAGGCCCCACCTTAAAACATCATAGTCAGATTAGGTTTCCATCCTATTAATACCTCCCAAAGGGGATTACATTTCAACATGTAAACCCCTGGGGCACAGACTTAAAACATATCCAAACTATAGGAGCAGTGTTTATTCATCGTTATGACACCTTTCACCATACTAGTATCACCTTTCACACAGTTGAGTATTTGCCAATCTTTTCTTTATACCTTCTAAATTTCCTCACTTGGTAAAAAGATTTCCTCCACCATATCCATCCCTTCAAACAACGCTTGGGAGATCTATCTATAAATTATATGCATATATATGAATTTTTTGTACTGTTCATGGTTTGTTTGATTAATTTTATATTTAAATCCTTAATACAGATGGAATTTTAAAAACAATACAGTGTGAAGCTAGAAGTCTAACTCTTATTTTCTTATGAACAGATTATTAACACCAGTTATTAAATAGACTACTTTTTTCTCAGGACCTAGTTCTGGATTTTCTACTCTATTTATATGTCAATTCATTTTTTATACACTGTGTTTCTATATCTGGTATACAATCAGTGTAGCTCCTCCAAATATTCTTTACAATTTTTTTTCATGGCTTCTCTCAGGCACTCATTTTTTCATATCAATTTAATAATTTAACATAATAAAAATCCATTTGAATTCCAATGTTAATTTCACACATTTGCATAGTAATTTGGGAAAGAATTGAAATATTTATGATCTGTTTTCTTACCTAGAATACAGTGTTTTCGACTTGTACAAGATACTATTTTATTTAAAAATTACATAAATATCTTTATTCAGTTATAGTTTTGAATTATTCTTTGTGTTACCTTTAGCACCAAGGAGTTAGGCTCAGACAGATACCATAAACTAAACATATTTACTAAGACAGAAGACCTTAATTAAGCTGACAATCTGTAAAAATAAAACCAAGCACATCCCCAAGTTTTTGCGGTCAGTCTATCACACTAACTTTGGAGTCAGATAGATTCAGTTCAAATTTGTCTTACTGAATAAGTGCTAGATTCTTCATCAGTGAAGTATGTGTAATAATACCCACCTCATCGGGTTGGAGTTGAGAATGAAAGAAGACACATTTTATAGAACAAATGACAGTATTAGCACATAGTTAGTTGTCAATAAGTTCTTAGGCTAAGTATTTTCCTTCTTTCTTAATTGATTTACAGTTTAAAAGGAATAAATATCTTCATTTGTGTATGACACACTTGGAAAACATGTGACCCTTGGGCTTCCAAGCTGGGCTCAATGTCATGCCCCACACCCAGGTGTCGCCCACCTGCCAGGTTCTCTCTCCCTTTGGTTTCAGAAACTGGACCTTCTCAGCACTGTCGTCAGCATTGTCTATTGCAGCACCTGTGTCTCGGGCTCTGAGGACTATGGATATTATTTTGTGTGACATTTTTGCTCTTTTTACATTTCATTGTCCCCATTTCTTTTTCTTTGGAGAAGGGCACTAAGACCCAGAAAAGTAACAGCAGTGGTTCTCAATTCTAAGGACCCCAAAGTCCTTCCAATAAATCAACACCATTTTTAGTGCAGTTATAAAGAAAAATGAAATGAAAGCAATTTATAATTTAAAAATTTGCATTTCTCTGTGTAAATTGAAGCATATCTACCCCACAAACCAATGAGTCTCCCATCTACTCATAACAAGCAAGTTCATAATGAACACTAGAAAAATATTTAACTCAGTGCTACTGGAATGTCTCTATATCTGATGTTTTGAAATAATAGTTAAAAGGTATATTGGGTTGTGTGTGTATGTGTGTGTGTGTGTGTGTGTGTGTGTGTACATACATATAAATATCAGAATCTATCCATACCGACATATAGCTCTGCATAGATACATACAGACACAAATAAGCTTGCTTAGGATGCGTTACATTGTCATCATTCAGTGTTGTAATGTGCCTAAATGGTAAACGACTTAAGGAGAGGAACTAGAAAAAGAGTTCCATTTCCCTTGATTTACGTGGTAGTTGTTTTCTTGGGAGCACCAGAGTACATTATAACGCTGCAAAGATATTTTGATTCATGTGTGAAATAGTCTAGGCTCAGATCATTATAAGCGCATTGTGTATCTCTACAGGCTGCAGGGTTACGCCAGGCGAATGTGGGCTTGTCACACATAGCAGGATGTCCAGGATCCCACGCTTATCCCTGCCAAACAGTAGCTCTCCAAACTGTAGTGCCAATCAATAGGAGCCCCCCATGAGTGTCCAGAATGCCATCTAGGGGACAATGCTGGCCTTGCTGTGAGCTTCTTCTCCAGTTGGGGACCCCGGGGCTGGGCAACTCCTCAGGGACCAAACTGAGGCCACCCTGGCCTACAGCCACAAGATGAATGTGGAGTGCGCAGCTCCGGTTCCCAGCCGGGATTTCCTCCCACCTCTGCAGCCCCTTGGCTGGCAGAGAGAGCAACAAGCTCCAGGCTTAAGGAGGAGGTCAGGGGGAAGTGATTTCAATTAGAGGGGGATCACGGAGGTCTCAAGCCAGCACCGACAAGTTGTGTAACACTGGCGGCACCACGACCCAAGTCATTTATTCTCCTTGGAGCCAGTCAGCCCAGGCTTTACAAGACGCCCCTGCGTACATGCCAATCTTCCTTCTCTTTCTGGCCTTTGAAAGGAAAGGAAAGGAAAAGAGAAAGAGCAGCCTGCTACGGAATTTCTTATCTCTGAGATTAGGACAGAGGCAGCAGATCCAGAGATGGGCAGGTAGGTGCCTGCCAGAGAACCTGGCCAAACCTAGAGAAAGATGAGGGAAGGCCGGCTAGAAGGAGTCTTGTGGCCCCCTGCTCCTCCTCATCTTCCTATTGACTCTTCCCCACTTCAGAGCCCGTCTCTAGGCCATCTCCTCTGTGAAGTCATCCCGGCCTTGCCCTCTCTGGGCATCAGAGCACTTGTTGTTCCATCTTGACCTACCTTGGTCTCCCAATGATACTTGAGGTTGATATGTTTCTTCAAGTACTAGTTTTAGCTTCTGCTTGTTTAGCTGACTGCATTTGGTCCTACATTCCAATTTTACATTAATTTCTGGGTACCAAAATAGGTGCTGGCCAAAAGGTAAGTGCAGGCTAAGTGAAGACAGCAGGAAGGGGTCAGGACGTAGGATGGCGTAAGGAACATGGAAAGGATTCTGGCAGAAGCTGGTGCTGAGGGAAAAATGCAGGCAGCCCACAATGGCTATCACAAATTCCTGAAGCCTGTCCGTGGTGCTGGGAGAGCAGCACCTCTGTGCTGAACAGTTGTGATAGTTTAATGACACTCTTGGAGCAAGTAGTCCAGCAGAATGGGCTGGCATGTGACAGGTGCTTGAAAAATGGCAGCTAAGCCACTCGTATTTGATCAGCACTCTGTATTTAGGCAAATTTTGGAGGTCCAAACTAACCCGGTAGGTGGCAATTAGGAGGCTTTGCATGGTGAAGTTCATTGATTCTAAAATGTCTTTCACTCCTAGCCAAGGTGGTCTGAGCTCCCTGGAAGAGAAGGAAAAGGTTCAGCTTGGAGGTAATTAATTTTTGCTCTAAATGGAGGATTCACAGAGATGTAAAACACAGTCTTTGCTCTCAAGGATTTACAGTCCCTGGTTGGACAGACTTCTTACTGAAAAGTGCTACAAATCTGAAGTGTGTTGTGTGCGTGGACCCGTGTGTGTGTGTGTGTGTGTGTGTGTGTGTTTGTGTGTCTGTGTGGTAGTGGTGTCCCAGATGTCCTAGTCCTGAGGCCCAGGCTCTAGGCCAGCCATGCTGCTAGAATATATGACCTCAGCAAAGCAACTTAACCTCTGCCAAATAGGGCCTCAATATATTTCCAGCTCACCTCACACGGGTATTGTGAGGATCAATGGAGATAATGGATGTGGAAACACTCTGAAAGAAAAGAACGTGCCTCAAGTGCCAGGATGTATGATTTCAGGCAGAATTGCCCTCTACCAGTATGAATGGCTTGCGAATTTAAATAACAACCTTGCCACCTATGTGCCTTCTACTGTTAGTCATGCTTCCAGTCAGCTGTGTTAATTGTTTTAAAATTGTGTACACCACAGAGAACTGTGGGCAGTGGACTCGTTTTCTTTCACTTAGGAGAATGAATTCAGGGCTCCTTCATCAGTGTTGCATGGGAAAGTCATGGTCGGGGAGTGGGGCTGCTGTGGTCCAGCACCTCCTTTAGCCGAAGTGTTGCCCATCGGCCCCAAGCTACAAGCAATGCTTATCTTCTACCTGGCCTATTTGGCTTCAGAGCTTCCTGCGAGGCCTAAGCCTGTCTAGCTCCAGACTACCCAGTTCTAAGGCTACCTCTGCCCTCCCCTCCCCTGCCTACTGCCCTGGCTTCAAGTTCAGGGAAACGCTCTTCTCTGTAGAGAAATGACAAGTGAATTTATACTTGAACAGAAAGCAGGTAGTATCTTACTCCTTCTGTGATTTTGAAGGTTCTAACGCATAGAACTTATGCATTAGACTCTAGGGACTCCAGTAGTGGAACTCTAGGGACTCTAGTAGTGGAACTCTGATATAATGATCTGTGGATCAGAGGAAACACCCACAAAGTGCCAAAGTCAGCAAAGCATAAAGCTAGCTCCATAACAACTGCGGTGTTATCTGTGTGTATCATGCCCATAAGAACTGAGCAATAACTGGCTTTACTGACATGCTCTAGCCATGCTCTTAATCACACCATCAGTGGGCAGCACATTTGAATATTGTGTGTGTGTGTGTGTGTGTGTGTGTGTGTGTGTACATTGGGCACATGGATACATAAGAAAGAAAGAGGGCACTGGCAGGACATATATATGTATGTATATGTTCATATATATATATAATGTTGCATATATTATGCCATATATATATACACACATATATATACCTTGGACCTCTGGTGTATATATATGTATACACCAAGGTCCAGAGTCAAAAAGTAAGTTGGTCCATGGTATGCACATATTGCAATAGCCAAAGTCCAATTGATACTTCATATTCGTAGCTCAGAAGAATAAGCTTCTTATTTGGGAATTATCTTTTCATTTATCTCTTTTCTTAAGGATCAAGAATTTAAAATTCTGTTTTTCCTAAGTATTAGCAAATAAAAGTATGTTTCTATTTCTGATACTATTTCTGAAACCCCTGATGTGTTTGCATCTCTGATTAAAGTAGGTTCTTTTTAATATAACATGCTTTGTAAACAGAAGCGCATATACAAGCACAACTAATCCATTCCCTGCTCATCAGATTTTTAAAAATTGTCTGATTAAAACTGAGGGTGGTGAGCAAGGGAAATTAGTACAACTGTAAGTCTAAAACTGTGCATCCCTCCTGTACTGTCTACGTGTGTGCAAGTAGTAGTGGAGAAGACATTCACTGTTACAGTATTCTCAGGAAAAACTGTTTAGGGTTCATGTGACAGAATTTCACATTGCAGGTAAAAAGAATACTTCTGGTAACACAAAACTCAGTTCAAAATAAACAAAATAAAACCGACAGAATGATATGTTCAATATGATGCCACTTACATTTACAACAAACACAATGCACATCAAATTCCTGATGAAGGTGGTCTGGTCATGCGTCCCATGATTGGCAAGAGAGGAAATGGAAAGAGAAAAAAGGGGATGTCAACTGTACCTAAACTATGATATTTCTTTTAGTTAATAAAATGATGATGTGACACAATACAATAACTCTAACTAATAACTAGTGGGTATGTGAGTCTATGTTATATTATCCTCCCTAGTTGTCTGTAAATTATTCAGTTTCAGAAAATAAAAACATAAATAAGCATATAAACACAAGTAGACAATTAGCCGGAAGCACATATGCCATTCACCCAGCTACCTATTATTCCATTACAACACATCCTTAAGGATTAATCAAATCCTATCGTGACCATAAGCTGTTAACTCACCCACAGATATTTCTCCTCTGAGTGTCCGTAGCGCTGTCTGAAGCATGTATTTGGTCCCTACATTATATTGGGTTTGGCTCTTGGCTGTTCCTTGTCTCACAACATTTCCTGTTAGCGTTTTTGAGCTTTGTCTCCTGGAGGTGTGAACCTCTTTTCTGTGCCCCCTCCAAGCATAATTGGGGCTCAGTGAATACTCTTGGGATGTGCTTAGGCTCTTTGCATGTGGGAGGATGTCTTTTCATGTACAAACACTTCTAGGATACCACTGGAGTGTAGCATCCATCAGCAGAGAAACTTCAGAATGACCAAATGACCTAAGGATGGGATAATGCTTTTAAGGGCGTCTGTATGTTTATCAATCGCAAATACTCACAAGCATGTGAAAAATGCTGTCTTTGTGTGCAGAGACGTTTTCCCTGACCATGCTGCATAAGGAAGTGGATCCCTGGTCTTCTGCCAGCCTATATTCATATTCCTTACTTGGGTGTCCTGTACTCCTCAGCAAGCACCTTGGCTCCTCCTGGAGCTTTCCCTTGCCCCAGGTCACCACATCATCCCTTTGGTGCCTGTTGTGCCTCAGTCTCATGGATCTTTTCCCAGTTACCATCCACAGCATACTTCACTTTGGGGGGACTTCGGCTCTGACTCAGCTCTCTGCAAAAATCTACCCCTATTCTCCTCCCCCAGGCCCATAGCCTGGCCTACACTCATACAGAAACCTTCTTTTGCCTCAAACATTTTCTGTCACTGTGCCTCTGTTGTGCCCCTCCTCCTGGAGTTATGGGTTAGAGATCGCATTTCTTTGAGCTGTGTGAACTCCCTCGAAGGAGACCAGTCACTGGGTAGTAGTTGGATAACCAGGCACCTGTGAGGTTTTGGCTCCAGTTCATGTCAACTGTGACCTATGTAAATTTGTACACCAATAAAGATGCAAAGTCACATTGTACTGTCCCCCACGGGGCAGGAATGTGTCTTGCCCACAGTGCCAGCAATGCAGCTCTGTTGATCAGATTAAAAGGCTCTTGAATAGCACCTTCCTGCTTCGGGCTGACTTGGACCGCGATAGAAGCCTCTGGACTAATCTGACTGTTGGTATCTGACTGGGCATCCAAACAGCTTCTGAGAGGATGCTGAGAGCTATTTCTTTCCTGATGAGCACGCACATGCGCTTCTAAATCTTGGCGCACTACTAGGGTCCCTGGGGAGGTGCTGGTCGATCACGTCATGCTCTCATAACCTTGGCCCCAGCTGCAGTGGTCAACTCTGGATCAAGAATCCAAGGTTCTGGGCTCCTTCCTTTTCTATGTCATCTGTAAGATGGGCTGGTGGCACTTCATCAAGCTCCTTCAGCTCTCAAGTTCCCTAGGTCCCTTTTCTCTCAGGATGGAAAATTACAAAACAAGACAAAATGAAACTGGGAACCAGAGGTCAGAGCAAATTCCAAAATGGTCTTAGGGGTATGGCTGTGTGATTAAGGGTGAATTTTTAAATCGGAGCTCCTCTATTATCTTTCCTATTGAAAAAGGGTAAACCGCCATGCTCATGGTTCTCATCCACTCAGAAACCCCTGGGACTCCTGTCTGCACCTTCTGCTCCCCACCAGGAGGAGCATCTGCCACTGGATGGCACATTTAAGTCCACCCACCCCCGCACCCAGTAGCAGCTACACCTGATGGAGGTTTTGAAAAGCATACTGAGCAGCTTGGGCTTTGCACTGTAGGAAGACACTCACCTCCAGGATGCGCGGTTGCTGCGAGGGTGGGCAAGCAGCAGGGGGTCGCAGCTCCGCCTAGCCTTGGAGAATATTAAGCCTTTGCATTCCCACCCCCCCCAGGAGATTGCTGATCAAAAAAGGGAGGCAAACAAAGGCGGGTGAATGGGAATCAAATTGAGTTGGGGCAGCAGACAGATGGGGCCTGCCAGGCGCCCACAACCCATCCTATTCATTAAAAAAAAAAAAAAAGAAAGAAAAGAAAGAAAGAAAAAAAGATAATCTGCCTCCTTCCTGCAGCTTTGGGAGAGGTGGGAGGTATGGAATGGGGGTGGGGCGCTGGTCCAGGAGGCCCAGATGTTCACCAAACCATAGGATTCCAGTCTGGCCTTGGTAACCTCACCCTGCAGGCTAATTGTCTAGCTCTCGCTTGAGACTTCTGTCTTTGTATATCAGGTTTTCTTAAAGCTTGGCATCTTTGTCCTGAGAGGCTGAGGCACTGGCCTGGGCCGCACCTAGTGCAGTTCATAGGCACATGTGTGGGCCGGGGTTAATGTGGGTATATTTGCAACGTAGCTCAAATGTCGGGAGTTTTCCAGTTAAAAAAGTGAAAAACCAAAACAAACAAAAAACCCCACCTCCTCCTCATTTAATCCTAGCAACAAACATGTAAAATGCACAAACCTTGGTTAGCAGTCCCAGTTTACAGATCAGGAAAATTAAGTGAGTCTTACCATCACATGGTTACTTGGTTACAGATTCCTGGCAAAACACTGTCTAGCTAACATGCAAGTGTTCTTATGTCATACACACAAACGCATGCGTTAATCTTGCTTATGCTTCAGTACATCCACCTCACCACTAGGCCTGTGGGCTGCATCTCCAGCCACGTGGTGCAAGCAGAGTCTCCTCCCATTAGTGGAGCAGGATTCACTGCTTATACATACCTCCATCTGCATCTTCTTGTGCTGACACTCACACGTGCACATGTAGATGCATGTCTTGGGCACACACTGACCTTTGCTCTGAACCTGTGTTTCACCCTACTAGGGACCAAGTCAAAAGAGCCCTGAGATACCATCTTAATCCCCATACTTCTCAGACTTGGATTACAAATTTGTTCTTTGAAAGTTGTCTGCCAGGAAAGAGAAGGCTAACACATTAATGGGGAGGAGGGATCAAGAAAGTAGCCTGAGAAATCAGGTGTCAAGTTGACCTTTTGGAAAGAGCCAAATACTCATTCTTATTATTGATTCCTTTCAAAAAAGATAGAAGGCACTTTATCTCCCAGCTGTTGAGCTAAAGGAAGGGCTAGCAACATGGAGAAACGAATAGTCTTCTATGCTACAAGAATACACAGGCAAGGAGCCCTACTGACCCACATCTTGTAAATACTTGTCACAGGACTTCCCATTCTGCCATTAGAGATTTATTCCATTAGGGTAAGCATTGCCCTCCACAGCGTTTAGAAATGGTGATTCATTTCCTTCATCTTATCTGGGAAATGCATTAGATCTCTTGCATAGTAGTTCTCAACCTTAGTTTCTGAATGCATTTTAAATCAAGATTTCCAAACTCTGCTCCCAGAAATTAGCTTGGGTTCATTCATTCATTCATTCAAAAAATATGCACTAATCATCCCACCTGGATTATGCCAGATGTTAATCTAGATATTATGGATGTGGCAGTGAATTAAATGAGAGGGCTGTTGCTTCCTGGGAGCTTATAGTCTAGTGACAAAAGGTAGAGACAATAAGTAAATAGATACACATAAAAAATTCCAGGTAAGAACAAGAGATATGTAGAAACTTAGGGTGAGGCAAAGGGCAATTTCAGTTTGGTGGTCAGGGAAGGCATCTCAGTGAACATGACATTAAAACAAGAGCCTACAGTGTGAAGATCTAGGGGGAACGACCAATAAAAATGCCCTACATCCAAAATGGCTCAACCCGAGTGAACGCCAAGGTCAAAGATGGAGTTGAGGCAGACCAGGTAGCCTTTTGAAAACCAGACTAAGAAGTGTGGATTTTATTCCAAGAGATAAGGGATACTCTATGTGTGCCTGTATGTGTGTGTGTGCGGGGGGTGGTATGGAGGGCTGTTAAGCAGAGAAGTGACTTGTTCTGATTTAGTGTGGGGAGAATGGATTGGAAAGGGCAAGCAAGGAAGCAGAAAGCCCAGGCTGGAAGGTATAGAGTGTCCAGGTGAGAGGTTAATAGTGGACTGATGAGGATGATAGGGTCAGAGGCTGAGAGAACAAACCAGTATAAAAGGAGATTTGAGTTAGTGCTGGGAGTTCTTGCTGATAGTCTGGAGGTGGAGATGAAAGAGTATGAACATTACTGTAATCAAAATGGAATCACTTATGTCAAGTTCTAATTGACTAACTAACTAAATAATACAGCCAGGAAGTTATGAAAGAGGGGATCTCATGCTTGTGAACCTGTTGGGGCTTGTACCTAGCTGTCCCCCACAAAGCTTCATGTGCTCATTAGGTAGGCCTTTTTGGAAGTGGCTGGATCCAGGCTGTGTGAATATAGATTAAGGGTGTGTGATAACTAAATTAGTCCACTGATCGGTTTAGCAGGGTTCTGGGTATGGATAGTGGGAAGGCCTACCCAGGGTGTGGGTGACACCAACCAATAGGCTTGTAGCCTGAATGAAATATAAGAGGAAAAGAAGGAAGGCAGACTTGTTGGTTGCTGCCTGTCCTGCCACGAACTGTTTCTCCTCTTCCATGCCTCTCCACCATGCCACCTTGCCTTGGAGCCAGCTGACTATGGACTAAAACCTCTACAAACTGTGGCCAAAATAAACCTTTCCTCCTTTAACTTCGGGTACAGGTATTGTGTCCAAGCAATGAGCAAAGTAACTAGGACAGTACCTGACAACAAGAACTTTCACAGAAGGCTCTGCCAGAGCCACAGCCTTGCACAAAGGCCACCATAACCTTACACAAGAAGACTTCTGCAAGGACAACAGCAGCTGTCTGTTCTGCTTTGTTGGCGCCACCCTTGTTACTGATCTTTGAACACACTTGTTATTAATCCTATGGGCAAGAATTCCAGTATTAAAATATCTAATGAAACCTTCTGCATTGGCCTTTAAAAACTTCCCTTGCCTTGACCTGCTTGAATCTACTCATACTTTACTATGGTATGTGTTCTAGAAAAGAGAGGAATAAGGGGCAGCATTTAGGTCTCTGCTGTGAGCCAGGGAGTGGATAGTAATACTGTTTATTGAGATGAGGAGGCCTGGTGGGAAATCAAGCATTCTTCTTTGGCAAGGTACAGTTCAAGGTGATTCTTAGCTATTCATCTGGAAAGAAGGAGTAAGCACTTAGGTGTCAAGTCTGACATGAGTGGTTATGGTTTATACTTAGATGTCCCCTTCAAAGCCTCTTGCGATCATAGGTGGGGATTTTGGGAGGTGATTGGATTATGGAGTGGTACAGCTGACTTGCTGTTAAAAGGTGGGATCTAGTCAGAAGAGGTAGGTTGCTGTGGGGGTGACTGGATATATCTCCCTTCCAGGGCCCTCCCTGAACTCTTCCTGGCTGCGATGAGGTGAGTCACTCTCCTCTGTGGCAGGCCCTTTTGCCATGCCACTTCTGCCTTGGAAACAGCCAACTATGGACTGAAACCTCTACAAACTGCAAGCTAAAATAAACCTCTCCGCTTTTGAGCTGTGGATACCCAGTATTTGTCTCCGTGACAAGAAAGTGACTAAGACAGGAGTCTCGTTTCTAGAGATACACACACTTGGTAGCTGTTGACATGGAACAGGTGTTCAGAGCTGTGGGTTGGATGAGATGCTTAGAAAGTGGATACAGAAGAGAAGAGGGCCATGTGCTGTGTCCTGAGGAGCCCTAATGTCAGCCAGGGCAGACAGGGAGGAGGATTTAGCATAAAAGGGCAGGAAAAGATGCAGAGTTGAGAAGGCAAGAGGAAGGTATTTCCAGCAAGGAGAAGCGATTAACTGTATACATGGTACTGAGAATTCAGGGAAGGTAAGAACAGAGAAATTATTTCAGGGTTGGCCATGTAACAGCAATTGGTGAACCTGCCAAAGTCTCAGTGGGACAGAGGCCCAAGCGGGGATAAAGAGAAATATGAGTGATGAAAGGGAGACAGAGGTCTCAACTTCCCACCAGAAGTCTTTCTACAATAAAGAGGAAGACAGGGCTGCAGCTACAAAGAAATAGGATCAAGAGAGAGTTTGGAGTCTTTAAGTCAGAGACCCATGTGAATCTAGAGCTATTCTCTCTCACCCACTCATTTCAAACACAGAAACTGAGGCTTGACAATGCAGAGTTGCTGCCTGCAACCAGGAATGGACAATAGGATTACTGCCTCTTGACTGGGCCTATGTGAGAGAGTGGGCTGGCTTTAGAGGAATTCAGGGAAACATTACAGCAGCCTGTGCCCTCCTCAGTAGTGTCACATCCCTGCTTTCCTATCGTGGGATGCCTGCACCTTTCTCAAGACTTTCAGTGGAATCTATAGATGAAAAACAGTAATTACCTTCTTGCTCATCACTAGAGCCCCATAAGCAAAGACAGATTATTAACATTCTCTTTTCTCTCCCTCTCTCTTTCCATATCTCTCTCCATTTCCCTCTTCTTCTCTATGTCCCTTGTTTAGGGGATTGAACCCAGGGCCTCATGCATGCTAGGCAAGTACTCTACCACTAAGCTATACTCCCAGCTCTCCAATTTATTTCATGGAAGATTTACATGACACGGGAGCCTTCAGAAATGAAGACCCAAAGAAACAGGGACCCTGTGTGTGCTAGGTTTGGTGAGGAGTAAACAGATGTGAAAGCAAGATTGGACAAAGGCAGATGATCTCTTGGTGATAAGCTGAGGGGTTGGACATAGCCAGTTAATTCCATCTCTTCTGTGACTGTGTCTTCGGTGATGATGACTTTTCTTCCTTTGGGTACAGAGCAGGTATCTCTCACACTGAGGGTCAGAAAATTCTTTGCATGGCCTGTTTCAGGGGAAGAGGGCAAAAGTTCAGGAGACCTTTCTGCTTCTGCCACTTTCTCCAATGATGAGGTGCATTATTTTACAGTAGTATGTCCTGTACCCCACCGGTTTCCTGGCAGGGCCTGAGCAGATGACCCCCAGGGCTGTGGTGTGCAGTTCCTATGTTTACCCCTTCTTTCTTGCAGACCCCATCGGGAACTACAGTCAGTGACTAACAACCTAGAACCAGAGAGAATGACTCCAGGTAAGAAATGACAAAGACAAACAGGCTCACTCTCCTCTATAGAATTAATGGGCTGTGTGGGCTGACGTGGCTTTGTGGAGTCAGTCGCACTGATTCTGCACCATGAATGACTCCACCGCAAAAGTCTTGGTTGGGATTGAATGCGCCTGAGTTCTAGTGCTGCTTTTATTGATCCTAAGTCACTTGCCCCCTCTGCGCCTTACTGTTCCCTTTGTATAGAAAGAAGCGACGAGGCCGGTGGCTTTCCTGGTCTCTTGCAGCTGTGTGTCTTTAGAATAGATGAGAGTACCTTTCTATGAGTTCCAGAGGAAGGAATCCCCTCAGCACCCCCAAGCCCAGCTGTTTCACCCACACAGTCTGTTTTGCTCTTCCCTTCTCTAACCAAAGCCTCTACACTGCCCTGGAATTCTTTCCTGCTACTTGTTCTCCCAAGGTACCAGCCAAAGCCTTTTCTTCTCTCTGGGTTCTCTCAATAGTGGGAGCCAGTATGTCGGAGCCTGAGACTCAAGCTGATATAGTCATATAATTTCTTGGAAGTGTCATCTGAACGCAGCAGGCAGGCTCTTCCACTTCGTCAGGACCAACAGTAGTTGTTGTTTCACTTGTTTTTGCTTCAGTTTTTTTTTTTGTTTGTTTGTTTGTTTTTAATAGGTGAGGGCAAAGGTCTTTTCCATTTCTCTTCCCTAAAGAAAGCCAAGTAATATAATCAACTGGGCTGGTGCAGGGCTAATCCTGAGCATTTGAGGAGGTATTTGTAGCTGATATGACAGAGAATAAAATGCTTGTGAAAACCAACTGATTAGTCCAGCAGTTGGAAATGAATCTGTGTCTGTGTTCATCGATCTCTCCTAATCTTTGCCAACATCTGTGTGTCCCACTTCCATGCTGCTGCTGGGTAGAACCGGGCGCTGGGAATGGCAGCAGGGCTGGCGCTGGGGGTCTGTGAGGTGTGGGGCCAGGGGACTGCTTCCTAGTTAAAAAGACAGGCCCAGTCAAGCCATGGGTACAGTGAGGAAACCTACTTACAGGAGAAATTTTAGGGATTAGGAAGAACTTCCTGCTCTTCAGAATGCCACCCTATCTGTTCCCTGACACAGCTTAAGAAGCAGAGCTTGCAGCCCAATATGTTCCCCAGGGTAATACGATGCTTTGGACCTGAGCACTTTGCAAGAGCCTGCAAAATTATTTTTGCAACCTGGAAGAAGATGTCTCTAAAGTCAGAAAACTGTGAAATAACAATGAATTAAACTTTAATAAAATGTTCTCAAAGTGTATCACTTTGCCAACTGTTCAACCACAGCTCAACTCAGATAGTTAAATATAAATGAGATTTCACATGTTCACATGCAAACAAGTTCATTTGTAATCTTCAGCATGCAGTATGAGATGGGACGGAGTCAGCCAAACTGAAAGGCACAGCGCTACAGTGAGGGACACAGTGGCCCAACTGAACTCCCCCTCAAGGTGTAGGCCCAGGAACTTCATGCCACTACAAAGAAGGAACTGTGGAAGGAGGATGCAGAGAGTATTCACTCCACCTACTTTATGATTTTCATAATTCGACATTTAGACACAACCACCATATCTAAGTGATTAGGCTGCCACATCAGGGAATAGTCCTTTTCCCTAAGATTTGATAATTAAGGACAGAACATGCAACACGCATATCCAAATGTTTTCAGTATAAGCACTGTCAGGGATGTGTGTCTGTGCATGGCAGATATACAGATGGGCAGCTTGCTTGGGACTCTGGAGGACAGAGGCTGAGCCAAAGCTAGTCAAAACCCACAAAGGAGGGCAACTAGTGGTGGCTTGGACAGTGCCCACTTGATGATGCCCCATTGCTCTTAGGACAATTGAATGGCTAGAAAACTCTGAAGCTGACACTGATTCTTTAGTACCATAGGCTGATATTTATATACACTCTGCCCCCAAGCCCCTCTAGTCCCTTTCGTTAGTCTTCTATTTTCATTCTTTTTGTTTTTATTGAGATAAGAGTTCACATACTGTAAAAATGGACCTTTATAGAGTGTATAATTCTCTAGTTTTTAGTATATTCAAAAAGTTGTGCTACTATCACTAATAACTGATTCAAGAATATTTCCATCACCCCAGAAAGAAACCCTGTGCCCATAGAACCAACTCTCATCCCACACTCTTCTCAGCCTCTGGAAACCACTAATCTACTTTTCTATCTATGGATTTACCTTTTCTAGACATTTCATATAAATACAATCATACAATCTATGGTCTTTAGTAAGTATCTTCTTTCATTTTCTATAATGTTTCCAAGATTCATCCATGTTATATCATATGTCAATACTGAATTCTTTTTATTGCCAATAATGTTCCTTTGTACCCATATATCAAATTCTGTTTATCCACCCATCAGTTGACAGACATTTGAGGTTGCTCCAACTTTTTGGCTATAATGAATAATGCTGCTATATACATTCATAGATGGGTTTGTGGGGACACACGTGTTCAGTTCTCTAGGAATGGAATTGTTGGGTCATACGGTAACTCTACAGTTAATTTTCAAAGAATCATCTAACTTTTCCAAATTGGCTGCATTTTTTTACATTGCCACTAGCAGGGTATGAGGATTCCAATTTCTCCACATTTTCACCAACACTTGATAGTGTCCATTGTTTTAATTATAGCCATCCTAATGGGTGTGAAGTTGTACCTCATAGAGGTTTTGATGTGAATTTGACTGATGACTATTGATAGTGATTATCTTGTCATAGATTGATACACCATATGTTGATACACCATTTACATGTCTTATTTGGGAAAATGTCTGTTCAAATCCTTTGCCTATTTTATTATTTTTTTCTTACTTTTTTCAATTTTTCTTTTTTTTTATTAGTACATCTTTGCAGTACATAATGATTAAATTCCTCTTGGGGAGTTGGTGGATGTAAATAATACGTCTTAATTCTTTTTTCATCCCTTTTCCTCTCCTCCTTCTTCCCTCCCTCCATCTCTTGGTCCTCCCCCCTTGTGCAAAAGATTTGTCTCCCTATTTCCTATTATCTGTCTTTTATTTACTCTTTACGTTTTGGACTTCTCATAGAAAAGAAACCATTAAGTTTCTGTGTGCCTGATTTATTTCATTATGGTTTCAAGATACATCTGTTTTCCTGTAAATGACTGAAGTTTATCCTTCTTTTGCCCATTTTAAATTGGATTATTCATATTTTTATTGTTATAAGAATTCTTTACATGCTCCATGATCAAATCTCTTATCAGATACGTGATCAGTAAACATTTTCTCCCATTCCATAGACTGTGTTTTCACTTTCAGAATGGTGTCCTTCGAAGCACAAAATTTTAAAATTTTGGTGGAGTCCAACCTAACTATTTTTTCTTATATTTTCAGTGTTATACCTAAAAAATACCAACTAATCCAAGGTCTTAAAGATTTCCTCAGGCGTTTGATCTGTTTTGAGCTATTATCTGCCTCTGACGTGAGGTAGAGACCTAACTTCCTTCTTTTTGCTTATGGATAGCCAACTGTCCCAGAACCTTTGGTTGAAAAAATGATTCTTTTCCCGTTGATTGTCCTCCCATTCTAATAGAAAATCAACTGATCATAAATGTAAAGGTTTATTTCCAAACTCCCAATTCTCTAGCCTTGTGCTAATATGATAATCTCAATTATTGAGCTTGTAATATGCTTTGAAATTGGGAACTGTGAGTCCTCCAATTTTGTTCTTTTTTCATGAATGTTTTGGCTTGCATTTCAGGGTCAGTTTGTTGTTACCTGCAAAAGTAGCAGCTGGTATTTTGATAGGAACTGTGCTGCCTCTGTAAATACACTGGGAATATGGACAGCTTCATATTATGTCTCCTGATCCATGGACATGGGACATTTCCATTGATTTAGGCCTTTAACCTCTTGCAATTGTTTTGTACATTTTGTTAAATTTCTGCTTATGCAGTTTATTCTTTTCGATACATTTAAAAATTTTATACTATTTTAAATGGAATTATTTTCTTAATATTATTTTTGGATTGTTCATTCAGTGCATAGAAATGCAACTGACTTTTGAATATTAACTTCTGTATCCTACAAGTTTGTGGAACCCATTCATTAGTTCCCATAGTTTATCTTTGCTTTTGTTGTATAGATTGCTTAGGAATATATATATATGTATTCATATATATATATATATATATATATATATATATATATATATGTATTCCTATATATATATATTCCTATATATATATATTCCTATATATATAATTCCTATATATATATTCCTATATATATATATATATATATATATTCCTATATATATTCATATATATATATATATATATATATATGATTATGTCATCTGCAAATAGGGGTAGTTTCAATTCTTTTTTTCCAATCTGATGAGTTTTCTTTTTCTTTCATAATTCTCCTGGCTAGATCATTTAGTGTAATGTTGAATAGAATTGCCAAAAATGAACATTTTCATTGTGTTCCTGATAGGGCGAAAACTTTCAGTCTTTCACCACTAAATATGATCCCATTTTTGGACTCTTTTGTAGATGCCCTTTTGGACTTGAGAAAATTTCCTTCTATTCTTAGTTGATTAAGTGTTTTATCATGAAAAAGTATTAGAATTTGTCAAATGAATTTTCTGTATCTGTTGAGTTGGTCTTGTGATTTGTTCCTTATAGTATTAATATGGTATGTTACATTGTATGATGTATATTACATCAGTAGATTATCATATGTTGAACTAACCTTGCGTTCTTGCAATAAATTCCACTTCCAGGTTTTTTATTTACTAACCTAAGCATACACAGTTCCTTTGCTACTTGTCAGTTTGAGAGCTGGAGTCAAACCAGGGGGAAATACAGTTCCTTTAAAAATTCAACAAGACATAAGTCCTGTGGAAGACCATTCTTTTGGGTCAGGGATTTCAAGTTTTTCAAACAATTTTCACACTGTTAGTTTCTTGTTAGTGGCTTTTTGAGTAAAATTATGGACAATTGTCTATACTTATACTCATGGATTATCCATCCTTGGTGGCAAAAACAAACATACAGATATATTTTCTTGTTCAAAATTATGTCAAAAACTTTTGGAAATGGAGGAAAGAGAAGAATCTTTCATAATCTTATTTTTCTAGGACTATAGATAGCTCCTTTTGGATAGCCAAGTCAATTGAGGTATAATTTACACATACAAAGAAATTACCTTTTTTGAAGAATACAGTTCTACAGACTCTGGCAAAGTATACAGTCACATAACCAATAGCACAGTAAAGATAAAGAACAGTTCTGTCAAAAAATTCCCTTTAATTATGCTCCTTTGTAGTTACTTTCTTCCTTTCATATGAAGCTCCTAGAAACCACTAATATGTTTTGTCTCTGTAATTTTGAATTTTCCAGAATGTTGTATAAATAGAACAATATAATACAGTCTTTTATATTTAGCTTTCTTCATTTGCAATAGTGCATTTGGGATTCATAGTTGTGTATATCAGTAGACTGTTTCTTTTTATTGCTGAATAGTATTCCATTGTACAGATATAACAATGTTTATCCATTCACCAGTTAATGAACAATTACTTGCTTTCATTTTTGCCAATTATATGGAAGGCACATCCAGGCTGTGGTGAGTGTATGTTTTCATTTCTCTGGCATCAGTACTCAAAAGTGAGATTGTAGGTCACATTCTAAGTGTATGTCTAGTCTGATAAGAGACTGCCCGACCATTTTTCAAAGCTATTGTGTGTTTTGTAGTACCACCATCCCACAGTAATGTGTGGGACTTCCAATTGCTCACAAATTTGGCAGGAGTTAGTGTGCTCAGTTTTTGTTTTTGTTTTTGTTTTTTTAATCTATTGCACTTAGGTTTACAGTGACTGTAGTGATCTAACACATTTTTATGTTTTTTTCTATCTTTTGTCATATGTATGTGTTTCCACATCCTGCACATCTGGACATCATAGTGCACTTCCAATTTTGTATAATTTTCCATCTAATAGTAAAGGGAGCCTTTCCCACATGGCTACCATTTTAAGGTTGACTAATATTCCATGGAATCGATGTGCCACAGCACCTCTTATTGGTTTGGGTTATTTTCAAATTTTGTTCTTGTAAATCACACTGCAATAAAGACCTTTACACATTAGCTTTTTCATCTTTTGGAGTAGTTCCTCAGGGTAGAGTCCCAGACGTGGGATTCCTGGGTCAAAGGGTATAAACATTTTTATGATTTCAGATTGCTTTCTGAAAGTGTTTTATCTACAGTATTTATAAGACCACCAGGAATATACAACAGAAACAATTTCAGGATACTTTTGCTAATATTAGAAAAAAGACTTTTAAAAAAGTTTTATTTAATGCATAAAAATGAAACTTTAAAAAAATTTACATTTATTTGGTTTCCAGTGAAGTTGAACATTTTTCTACACTCTTGTTTACTGATTTTTTCCTGTTCTATGAATTACAATTATGTCCATAGCTTACTGAGATTTTGTATTTTCTTATCAATTAACCTGATCATTTAAACAGTAAAAATATTAAGTCTTTTTTATAGTAGCTACAGTATTTCCCCAAGCTCCTGGTTGCCTTTTTTTTTTTTCAACTTACAGACGTGTTTTGTTCTTCTGTATTGTGAAATCTGTCACTCTTTTCCTCTGAGGGTTTCTGTATTGCTTCTAAGCTTAGAAAAATCATTTTTATTCCTCTCTCCAGAGGCTCGATAAATGGTCAATTTAATTTTCTTCTAGATTTTCTCAAGGTTTAAAAAATAATTATCTCAATAGCATATAGAGTTTATATTGCTGTATAATGGGATAGACCTTTTAAAAAAAGATATTTTTCAATATCATATATCACAAGGTAGGTAAAATATTCTATGAAGACTCTAAAAGATTGAGCCTAAATTCATCGATGTGATGACATGTTAAATTTGTGTTTCATTTCATCCCCTCCTGGATATCAGGTGTGCCTTTAATAGGGCTCATCAATAAGCAGTGGTTGAACCCCAAACGTTGACAGTGGGGGATGTACAAGGTACAGGAGGTGGATGGAGTGGCCTGCACACCAGAAGGCTGAGCGTCTCCATTCAGAATCATGTGATTCCCGTGGGCCACATGCTGCTTTTCTCTCTTAGTCTGTGACCCATTTGCCCACATCTTCCAAGTCCTTGGCCCTCTTCTCCCCCATGTGGACAGTTGGCAGCCTGTATTCACGTCTTCTTGGGACAGGGAGCTGTGCCCTCTGCATGCAGTCAGGGCTCACTTTGAGAACACTGAAGTTTCTGGTTTCCAGTCTATTAGACAGTCCCCAGGGCTGGTGGAAGCAGCTTCCCTGGCCTATCTGTGGCCAGGGTACCCCTACATCCAATCCATTTTTCTGATGATGTCGAAAGCAAGCAATAATTCTCCTGCCTCATTAATCCAGCAGAGACAATCTTTTTCCCAACATCGGGCAATTTTGTAATTGACTATGGCCTTCTTTGACTCTTTGTCAAGATACTGGCAAATGGAACAAATCCCCTAACAAGGAAAAGGACCATTCCTCAGACCAAGGCCTCCTGAACAAACAGGGGCCCGGCTGTTGCCCCATTTTGAACAGATAAAAGAAATCATTTCATTTTTACAATTATGCTGGGACCAAACACTCAGCAGAAAATCCACGCAGAAGCTCCAGAGAGCGCAGGAACAAGAGACAGCAGTTCACTGAGCCAAAGCCCCTCTCACCCCATCCCAATCAACAGTAACAGGCACAAGGCCTCAGATCCGCAGCTGGGACCCGCAGCCTCCTGAAGGGGCCAGCAGCGGACGGGAGGCCAGAGATGGGAGGCGGTCAGGCCCTGCCATCTAAATGAGGCAGGCTCTCCTCAGGGTCTGTCAGAGAATTCCGTGTTTAGTTAAAAACTCTCTCCAAAAGAAAGAGCGTTAAGACAGAGAGCTTGAAGTGGATCCCAAGTAATTAAGTGTATAAATTAATTCTTCCCCTAAGAAATGTTCCTCTCCTATTATTAGATTTGGCTCTCGGAGGAGCTACATCCATGGAGTGTATTTCCAGTTGCATGTGTGTGTGTGTGCGCACGTACACGTGTGAACACACATTCTGGGCTTTGCTGCCTGAAGCCTACAATTAAAATAAGTGCCACGAATGTGTCTTTAAGAAGGAGATCTGTGAGAAACTAACAGATTGTCTGTCAAGGAAAGAAAAAAAAAATGAAATATGGCTGCCTCAGCGCACTGAATGGATGAATAGGAAAGTACTTGTCCACCCAAGTACCCAAAGGGATAAAACTCAATGAGAGCCTTCTCAACTGCTTAGCGCATAATGCATGTGCTGTTTTGATTCTAGTAATGTGTTTTTTACTTCTTCCTATCTAGAAGGAATGAATCAAATATGAGGAGAGCTGGAACATGATTTTCAACCCATTGCTTTTGATTAAGTGCCCGAGCAGGCAGGTCCTGGGACTTGCAGTAATACTAATGGGGCATAAAGTGCTATAAAAAGGACGGGGCCCTACTTTTGTCCAAATGCCATTATCCTGGAATCAGAGACCCTGGGTGTAATATGTCCACAGTTAACCTTTTTTTCTGACAGGAAATTTTCTCCATCCACTCACACCATCAATTATCCTGCATTTGGCCAGAGTGGTGAGTGATCACTTTATTTCAAATGAAAGAGACACATATGCCAGGCTCCCAAATACTGAAAGCTGGCTGTGAAGGGGCTTGGCCAGGAGGGGGATCAGAAAAATGGGGTGAATTTTGTTGGCTGGCAGGGTTTCAGCCACATTGTTGTTTTCTTTAAGATGTTTTGTTTTTGTTTTCTATTTGCTTGCTCATTTCTTTGTTTTGGAAGAGGGAGAACTTAAACAACAAAAAAAATTATCATTTTGATCCTAAAAATAGTTAACTGATTGAGAAGAGCCAGCAGCTACCAATTAACCTGGTAAACAAGGTTGGCAGAAAGGACCTCAAGCTGATATCTGGAACAGCAGGAGGAGAGAAAAGAGAACTAGTTTTTTTTTGTTTGTTTGTTTTGTTTTGTTTTGTTTTGTTTTGTTTTGTTTTCCTTTTCGCTTGATCCCTCCATGGGAAAGATATTAGGTCACTGTACCCAGGGCCCAGGCCCTTCGTTCTTGCTCCATCGCTGCCCGAAGGACGCACTTTCTGTCAGAGCTCTTCTAGCTGCTTCTGCCCATCCCGAACTTTGCAACTCTATTTTTTTTTTTTTTGCAATCAGCAAGTTGCAGATTGTCCAACTGTTCTGTCATTTATTGTAAATGGCTGCAAAAAGAAAAAAAAAGAAAAGAGGAAAAGGAAAAGAAAAAGAAAAAAATTCCGTAGCGCTATAACATAGTCCTGAGTGTAAATCAAACATTCCCTGTCATGTTGATAGCTTGTGTTAGTCTAATGTATTTTATATTACTCAAAAGCTCTGAAACCCTGCAGCTTGCTTCATATAGGCCATTATGCGGTTATCATTAAATTGTCTTGCAAAGAACATTATCGGTAATTATAGCAGACACTAAAATCAAATGATCAGAGTGGGACCTTTAACACCAAGAGGAACCATTAGAAGTTAATCAAATAAAAGGATGAGAATAATTATGTTAGGATTAAGCAGTAATACGCCAGAAGTTATATACTTTGCTGACTATATATCTTTACTCTCAGCTTCCTGAATTTCCTTTTCGTTGATGTGTTTTTATATAATACTTTGGCACGGAATGTAAACGACAATATTTTTGTCATGGCACAATGGGGCTCGAAGGTTCATAGGCGGTTCATATCTAAATGCCATCAGAGGCATAGAGGTAATGATGAAGATAAAAATAATAGTAATAAAAAAAAGTGCAAAGCTGGAAAAAATCCATCGGTCAATGAAGCGTGGCAAAATGATAAAAATGGTTGCAACAGGCACAGGTGCAAGGAAAGTCGTTATTGGCTGGTTGCTCTGTCTTGGAGCAGAAGGATTTCTCCTGCAAGCCTTGCTGCAAGTCAGCTTGGAAAAGCCAATGTCCTGCAGGCTTTCAGCTGCCCCTGCCGGAACTGAAAGAAAGAGGGTGGTGAAGTGGGAATACTCACAGTGCCGGGCAGGTGGGGACCTCAACAGCCTGAATCTCAGCGGTCCCTGGATTCCTCTCTAATCCTCCCCCAAACACACATCTCTGGCATTTTGCAGATGTCTGTCTCTACCTGTAGTGGGCTGCCAAGAACGCGTTGGGCAGAGGGTGCCCCTCCCAAAGTGTAGCTCGTCTTAGCTTCCAGATTAAATCTGAGCCACAGGATGAACAATGCCACTGTGACAAGCTAGGAAGACACAGAGATTCTCTATACCTTCCTTTCGAAAACTAAAAATCTCCCCTCCACTTTCCCCCTTTTTCTTTTAAATAAATACCAATTCCTGATAGCAGGTTTGGTTTGTGTCCCATGTTTGAGGTACACACTGGGATACATGAAAAAATAAGATGATAACAAAATGTTCTGCTTAAAATGTTGCTATTACAACACACAAATCCAAACAGCATAGTAATTTAAATGGTAGTACCCACCGTATCCTTCCTTCCCCCCCTCCCCCTTTCTCACTCTCTCTCCTGGGGGCTCAACCCAGAGCCTCAGACTAAACTATATCCCCAGCCTTTTTAAAGTTTGTATTTTGAGATGGAGTCTTGTAACATTTCTATATTTTTCAGTTTTTCACTTTTCAAAGATTTGTGAATTACAAAAATGAAGGCATTGTTCTCTTTCCCAGATGAAAAACTGAGGCCATTTGGAGAGAGTGATAGAGTTAGGTACTGAAGATGAGAAGAGGTCTCTTTTGAGTACCCAGATGGGTTTCTCTGCTGCTCTCATAGTGGCCCTACTGGTGGATACCAATCCCCTTTGTCCTTTTCCTGAACCAGCATTTTGTACCATCCAGATGTCATAGGGTAAGTGTGAGTAAGGCATGAGGTCAAAGGGAAGGGAGAGCTTTAAACAGTTAAAAATGGGCTTATACCACACATTGAAGCTGCTTTTCCCCAGTGAAAGTTGTCTTTTATTGCTTCAAATGTTTTCAGATTATAAAGGCCTGCTTCAGTCTGAAAGAGGTCTCATAGGGAAAGAAGGCAGGACGCTGTCTAAGGGATAAAGCAGAGGCTGAACCTGGGGAGACAAGTGACTCAATCCCTAACAGGGAAGACTTAGGCTCCAAATACGTCAATTATGATCTGCTCGTCCAGGGAGCTGGAAACAGAGGACTCTCAGAGCAGAAAGAGAATCTGGGGAGGGATTTTTTAAAAAAAATTTTATTCACTTTTATTTACCAAGAACATGTATTGGTACATTGTATACATAATGATCACATTCATAATACTTAATTTGTACCTGTACATGATGTATCTTTGTTTTCGCCCCTCTCTTCCACTCCTCCTCCCTTCCACTCCTCCTCCCTTCCCTGTTTACAGTAGCTTTATTTACATTTTTCCATTTTCCCCCCTTTTCCCTTTCTTTTCTTTTTCCTTTCTTTCTTTTCCCCTTCAAATTCTTTTTTTTTTTTTTTTTTTTTTTTTGGTGCTGGGGATCAAACTCAAGGCCTTGTGCTTGCAAAGCAAGGGCTTTAACCACTGAGCTAAATCCCGAACCCGTGGGGAGGGACTTTAACACAAGAAGAGCTAGCTAATTGTTAGAACTGATTGAGATTTTCTGGTCATGCAGAGAGGCCCGGGAAGGATGGTACCCTCACCCTATGAAGACCACATGGTCCCTAGTGAGACCAAGCCTAGAAACAAATTTAGGACCATAGGTCCAAGAAGCAAAGCATCAACTATAAGTAGAACTAGTCCTAACAACAAGCTGGATGGCACTTTCAAAAATAACAAAGAAAACACCCAGAGGAACAAAAACAATTACGTGGGGTGCGGGGTTCTTTTTCAGGGTTTATACTTATGGATGTAGGGGAAGGATTCTGGAGGACTAGTTGTGCTTTCCTCGTCAGAGGGGCTGGCCTGGGAACTCATGGACAAATACCAGGCTGGACAGGAGGGTCAGGAAAGGATGAAGCGTCTCCCAGGCTTAGCAGTGATTCTAACCCAATTCCACTGTCGGCCTCATTTGAGGATTGGGTCTGCTTGGAACTAAGAGGGCAGATCTGCAAGGCAAGAACCAGAGACTTCACAGACCCAGTGGAGCAGCAGGCAGGGAGGAGACCATGAAAGGCTGGCCTGGCCATGGTACAACTTGTGACAGGTGAGGAGCAGTTTCAGCTAGAATATGTCTGTATTTTGCTGTTTTCTTTTGTTTTTGTTTATTGTTTTGTTTTCTCAGCGACTAGCAATAAATTCCTATTTCTGTGTTTGTTAAAGAAGGTACAAACGCAGGTAAATGGCAACCATTTCTGGAAAGGAAAGGAAAGGAAAGCCAAAGAGGAAAAGGGTAAAGCTCATAGAAGAGTAGGATTGGGGACTGGGGACAAATAAGACAGATTCCCAGAGCATAAAGGACAAAAAAATTCTGTAGCAGTGCCAATATTTGTATAATGCCCCACCATTTTGAAGCACATACCTTGTGTCATCTTGCCGGATCGTTAAACGCTAAAGACAGGTATAAATAGTTTTGAAACTTGAAAAAAATGAAAGAAATCTTCTGGAGCAAATTAATCTTAAGGAAAGACGTGTGCCTTGGAACTTGGCCAGGAAAACTCATGTTTTCCTTTTCCTTGGGGCTACTGAGTTCCTGTAAGTGAAACCAGAGGAGGTGGAGTTCAAGGTTGACCAGAGTATCTTGCAAAGCTCAGAGAATGTTTCTGATTGACTGAGCTGGGTATGCCTGTAAGATGAGGGAAGGCGCTCTCAACCTCCATGCAACTATGTTGAACCTCCCCTCCCGCGTAAGAAAGAAGGTGAATACAGCTGATGTTCTTTCTACAAATCTTCTTTTACAGTGACAAAATATTTTACAAGAAGTTTTTGTTTCATTATTTCATCTGTTCACAACCACATTGGATAGAAGCAATGACATTTTTATCCTATTTTATAGATGAAGAAACTAAACTCAAGGAGGTAGGGGTCTTTCTCAAGGTGACAGCTAATTTGTGACAAAACAGGAATCGTTCAGCCTTTCCGACCTGACTTTGACCACCATATCTCTGTTTTAGTGTACATGCTCCTTATGGCAGGGCTAGGTCTTAGGGGACTGTCCAAATGGGGACAGTTTGGGGTGTGTCAGGAGTTCCTGGAGTCTTACCATATAAAAAGCAGCGTCAAGCCTCTGTCTGCTAATGAATTCACAGATACAGAAACATGGACTGCTGATCACCAAATACAAGGCAACTATCAGGAGACATTCAACATCCCACATACACACCTCCGGCTGTTTCCCAGTGCTGATAGTAAGCAACAGATGTGTAGGTCAGGTTAAACCACGAACATGTCACCTGTCCTTGTGCTGTTTTTAAGGACACAGCCCAGGAAGAGGCTCAGAATAACTGCCCTGTTATTCAGCAGGCTTAGAGGGAAGCAAGGTCTATAGCAAATAATGCCAAGCAGTATCACTCACGAGGATGGAAAGAAGCCAGGATCCCATGCACCCACCCCTGCCTTCTATTGAGCTCTTAAATTAGCTCTGAAAATCCAGAGGTCAGCCATCCCCCAGAACAACATAGATGAGACATTAAAAACGCCAAGAAGAAATGAATGCCTAAATCACTCTGTCACTCCGAAGGTAGAGTCTTGCCCAATCATATGTCAAATCATATTTTTTCTTCTCCAGATGGATGTCTTCTTTTAAAGTCTGATGGTCACAGAGACAAAGGTATCCCTTCAGCCTTAAGTAACTATTGAAGTTTTACCCCGATAGATTATTTGCTAGGAGTAACTAATGTAAAAAAAATGTCCTGTCAGACACCAGCTTGGTTTCCCTCATTTTTTAAAGGATAATATTTGGTTTCATCTTGCAACTACTTGGGAAAATTTAGCACTGAGTCAGAAAGGTTGGCCAACAAGTAGCACTTCATAAATTGCTGGAGCCCTAATCAATACAAATTGTCATCCACTCTAGTCCTTCGGGCAGATTTCTCTCTGCCCTGAGTCGTTGGTGTATTTTATGAGGTTGTTACAGGCTGGGCTTGCATGGTCTGGGCCTAATGAACCTGTCACCGCTGCTATTGATTGACATGCCAGTGTAAGTGAGACAGGCGATTCCGATTGACTTCCTAATTACTGCTGCTGGGCTGCCTCACCAACTGCTCAGGCCAGAGGTTAATAGATTTGATGTTGAGCTGCTCCTAGCTGTGGAGGCTGGAGTGCGACCGGCTTCTCAGAAGTCAATACCTGAATCTAGTTCTCAAGGCTACTGCTGGGCCTGATCAATTAAGACCTTGTGTTCCTCCTGGTGGTGGCTGACAAGAGGCTGATGAGTGGAGGAGTTCAAAGGCAAATGGTTTAAGGGAGTTTAGCAGACTCTGGAAGCAAGGACTGACAATTAGGGGGGTTGGAGTCCAGGGGCAGGAATGTCGGGGTGGGAGGAACTTAAAACACTGCACTGAAGTAATGGCCACTGGATTTATTTTGTTTTCATATTTAAAATTTTTTGTTTTCATTAGTACATATTTTTAGTACACAATGATTATATTCATCATGGGGAGTTGCTGTTTTCTATGCTAAGGACTGAAGAGAGGGTCTTTCATTCCTCCAAAATTCTGCCAGGTTCCTTGGAATCTCTGTTTGCTCTGCTGCTGTAACCCCAAATTGTAAACAGGGTGGCATATAAACAACAGAATTTTATTTCTTATAGTTCCAGAGGCTAAAAGTCCAAGAGCGAGGCAGATTCTGCGTCTGATGAGGGCACAATTTCTTACTCCTGGAGGAAGCTGTCTCGCTGTCTTCACTCAGCAGGAGGGAAAGAAGGCAGACAGCTCTCTGGGGCCTCTTTTATAAGGGGTTAATCCCTCATGATTTAATTACTCCTCAAGGGCCCCATCTCCTAACGTCACTGCATTGGTTACTAGGTATCAACACATGAATTTGAGGGGGACACAAGCATGCAAACCACAGCAGAAAGGAAAGAATCAGATGATTTGCATTGATTCATCCATTCAGCAGAAACTAATTGAATGCTTATTTTATCCAAGGTACAGTGGGAGTGCATAGATTTATAGTAATCTGTCATTGATATCATGTCTTAAGAATCTTTTCACATCTATCCATTTATTTGAACTTCACAGCACATCATGAAGTAGGTAAAGGGGAGTGAAGGAATCACTGTCTCATTGTCTCTGTATCTTAAGAGAAAACTCTCAGCAGATAACTGATTTCCTCAAAGTCAGACAGAGCTAAGACGTAAGAAAGCAAAGTCTCAAAGGCAGATATCAGGGTTCTCAATCTGATGTTCTTGCCAGGTGGCTGGGATGTCCAATGCCTGCCTCCAAGGAGCATAAAAACCATTTAAGATAAGACTGGTATGTCAACGTAATCAGGGTCTTCAAGACCACCACCAGTCTCAGTGACTGACATGGAGGACTTACAGAACTCAGCACACAGTCACGTTCACAGCTTTTACAGAGAAAAGACGCAAAGCAAAAATCAGCAAAGGGAGAACGTGGCTGGGCTAAAAATGGGAAAAAACAAACAAACTTTCAAGAGTCACACAGGACACACTAAAGTCTTCCACAGATGAGCTGTGACAATACATGTGTGAATTTATTTATCAGATAAGTGCATTAGACTCAGTGCTTAAGGTTTTTATGGGAGGCTGATCAGGTAGACACCCTGCACCCAGCACACACCAAAATTTTAGAATCCTAGATGGAAAGTGATATGGCTTAATACAAGGTGATGTGGTTTAATGCAAAAACAGGTTAGGAATAATTTGGGAATGGTATACCCCAAAATACTCTGAAATTAGAATTCCCAGACACCAGCCAAGAGCCATCCTTACAAACAGACCTTTAAAAGATAGCAATCTCAGGTCCGTTGTATTAGCTCTTTTCTGCACAGCCAAGAATACTACTGCAAGGCAAGAGATGGAAAGACCTGTGAATGGTGAAGACTATGGACGTAGTGCTAAAATAATTCAGAAGAGGATGGTTACACTTCAGGGAAGCTCTCGTAGAGGGTTCCGCCTTCAAACCCACTACCCAGCTGTGTTCATCATTCTTGTGATTGTTAATTGTGGTGTAAATTTGAATAAGAGACACCTAGTGGGGCTGGGGATTTAGCTCAGTGGATAGAGTGCTTGCCTTGCAAACACAAGACCCTGAGTTTGATCCCAAACACCAAAAAAAAAAAAAAAAAAGAAAAGAAAAAGAAACACCTAGTGGGTTAACAGAGCTCTGGGTATGTCTGAGTGACTGACTTACTAAAGAGGGCAGACCCAACCTGGATGTGCGTAGTACCAACAAATAGGCTTGTAACCTGGAGGTAATAAAAAGGGAAAGAAAAAGGAAGTCTCTCCTTTTACTTCTTCAGAGGAGCTCCAGTCTTCACCATCACCTTTGGATGTCTCTCTCCAGGCTTCCAGAGCAGACCCTTCAGCCTTCCAACACAGACTCTTTGGTTTCCTGATATGAACATTCATGAGACTCTGCAGTGAGCTCTAGGCTTTCAAATTTTGACTGAATCCTCCAGCTTTCCAGTGTGCAGATGGCTCTTTTGCATTCTTTCATCTCTGGCTCTAGAAGCAGCCATTGTAAGCCTACCTTGTAAGTCATATATGTATATGTGTATATATATTATATATATGTACATATGTATGTAAAATACATTTCTCTAGTGAATTCTAAGTGATAAAATGCCCCTTCATTTTCTATATTTCTGGTGCTTTGATATCTGGGGACTTGTGGACCCTGGAGGCACTGCTCCCTCTTCCAGGATGAGCCAATCCTAGAGACAATGAAGAACTCTCCTGTGAGTGCATCTTTGCATATGCAGATCTAACAACCCAGAGCCCAAAGATGCCTTTCTTATTGGGCTCTTACACCTAGAGCTACTACTCTTCTTCCTTAATCACTAGGGCCAGGTAGCCAACACTGGGCAGCTCCTACACTCACAGTCCACTTAAATCACTCAAACTAGCCTTCCCTGCAATGGCTTGCCTTGCCCACAGAAACTACAATAAAGGCTTTTGCCATATTTAGCCCTCAGTCTCTGTTCCCAGCTGACCCTAGACATCCCCTCTCCTGGGAACTGTGAATAACAAACTTTCTAGTTTGTTTCTAATCTGTTCATCTCACCATGACTGAGTAATAATCATGTCTACATCTTAAAACACCCGCCTCTGGTCCCCAGCATCTTCCTTGTGATAGTGAAATGGCTGTGGCGCAGAGGTGTTTCCAGGGACGATAAGTCAGCAAGAAGGAAAAAGGTGGACACATAGTTGTGTATAAGTTGTTGATTCTCTGGAGAATTATCAAATACCCACAGGGTGCCTTGTATAATGGTTGGGGACATGTGTTCCTTGAATAGGGACAACCAAAAGTCCTAGGCACAAGTTTCTTCTCACCATTTGCCAAACATACCAAGCTATGTGCTGTTTTCCTCATGGAATATGAGCATGTGTCCAGGGCCTTCATAAAGTCTAGTCTCAGAAAATTTTCTCACTTTTCCCTTTAGCCCCAGGATGGCTAGAACAGCCTCAGGCCGTGACATCCCTCTCACATGCAAAATCTGGCAAGAGAGCTTCTTTTTCATCAATCTTTTTGCATTAGGGAGGGTATCTTTCCAAGAAACCTCAGTAGGATTCCTCTCTGTTGTCACTTGGACATGCTAGAGTGGTCACAA